>MU397311.1:0-216529 GCA_022578865.1 Xylaria sp. FL0043 | reverse complement strand
TATTATTATTATTATTATTATTATTATTATTATTATTATTATTATTATTATTATTATTATTATTATTATTATTATTATTATTATTATTTATAAAGTTTAAAAAAATAATAAAATCGTTTTATAATTTAAAACTTTAATAAAAAACTTTTTAATTTTCGCGTTATAATAAAATATTATATTTAAAATTATTAATAATATATTTTTTTTTAATAATTAAATAAAGTTTTTAATAATTATAATATATAATTATAATTATTTTTATTTTTAAAGATTATATCGAAATTTAAAAACTATATTAAATAAAATATTAGCTTAAAAATAAAAACAGTTTTATATAAAAAACTAGTACCGTAACTGTCTGCAGAATTAAACATGATTTTTGAAAACCTATAACCGTCACCAAATTGGTGACCATGGTGACCGTCTCCCAGAGACCCCCCCTTGCGCTAATATAGAAAGCAGAGATAACTCAAATTACATAAATACATAAAAGCGCTACATGTCATAACACATCCGGCCAGAATGAAAAGCACTTGTTCATATAAGCACTCGCAATCATCCACATCAGCTCTCCAGTGACCTAAAGTCGGCAAGCACTACTTATACTGCTAGCTGCCACCGAGGTCGGCCAGAGTCCGGACACCACCATTTGGTCGACCAGGGGCGCTGGATCCCCCCGCTGACCTGCTGCCACCAGGCCTGATGGGTGCTGGCGGTGCTCTCGGTTTGTTGACATTGAAATCGGAACGCTCGGCAGCCTTATAAGGATCAAACTGAGACACGATTAGTACGGGGGAGCAGCCAGATACGCAATTGGGTCGGACACATCTCTTTGATTTCTCGAGGTGCGACGTGGGGACATACCGATAACAAGGAGACGACGTAAAGTCCGAAAAAGGTAAGGAGTGCATTTGCAAAGTTGAAGAAGCTGAATCCCCTCCACGACCGGCCGCCTAGGGTACGGGCGCCGCTCCTCCGAGTCGGCGCGGTGGTGCTGCCGCCTCCGCTGCCGCCCAGTGTCCTGCCGGGCATGGCGAAGGATGCGCCGGGCGCCGCAGTGCCAGCGAGTTTGACGGCCTTTTCCACGGCGGCCGTGAGGGCGGGAGGATTGGCGCCTTTGATGGTCTCGATCACGGAGCCGCTCTTGAAGACGAGGAAGGTGGGCATAGCGCTGACGCCGTTCGACTGGGCGATGGATTGGTGGTTGTCGACGTTAACCTTGCAGAAGGTGATCTTGCCGGGTTTGGTGTATTTGGTGGACAGCGACTCGAAGGTGGGCGCAACCATCTTGCAGGGGCCGCACCAGTCGGCATAGACTGCAGCATCGGGGGCGGATAGGATCAGTACGTGTGCGCGAGTGCTATGCGACGCTGGCCAGGACAAAAGCTAGAGGAGATGGGGCGGGCCGACAACTTACAGTCGGCGACGACGATGGTGGAGGAAGCTAGAATGCGCTGCCACTCGCCCGACGAGGCGATGTTCACCGTTCCGCTCATTGTGTCTTATTTCTCCACGTGCGCTGGATTCTCAGTGCTTGTTGACGGTAGCTGAAGCTTCTACTGAAGATGCTGGACCTCAATGATGGGATTAGATGTAGATGTAGCTGGAAAGGATGGAGAGTTGTTCGTAGCGTAGGTAGTTCAGTGGGGGAGAGGACGATGACATCTTGCCTTGACATGTAGGTACCTATGTATGTAGGTACTAGGTAGCTAACAGCACCTAACCAATTACATATGTAGTACATATGCAGGGGTGCACTACAACCACACCCCTAAGCGCCCCAGGATCGGTAGGAGGTCAAGATAGCGCGGCTACAATTCTGCCGGCACAACTTTTACAATTGGTGTCATCCGCCCAGAGCTCTCTCCAGTGCAGCAGCGACGGCGTATTATCACGTGCATTCTTAAGACCATATCTTTAGATTTGGCGATAAATGCTGCTAAGAGTTTCTCGTAAATTTAATAGCTCTTATTATACTTATAATGTCTTATGATCAGGATAGGCAAAAGGTAAACGATCTCTACTGATGTCATTCATCAAGCATGAAGAACCCATGGAATATTTCTTCTCGCTGACCATTCTCCAGAAACGAAGGATCACGAGGGAAGGCGATTATGTAGACACTTCGAAACCGACTGCTTTCTTTAAACCCTCGGGTGGCAGGGAATGGACAGTGTCAGTCGCTGTACCGGGAAGTGTGTTATCCACGTAAGTCATACACTTCTATATTCACTTACTATATGTTATACGATCCATATATATGTAAAGATGGAAAGGGAAAACCGGGGTGGGAGGAGGGAGAGTAACCGGAAACCTGTATTTCCTCTCTCGTACTCATCACCACGCCGTCGCTGACATCAATCATAGCTGTCGTCGCGATGATCAGCGAACCGGCGTAGTCTCACATATCGCCCGCTCTCTGGCCGTCTTTGGTATAGACGAAATTGTCGTATTCGACGACTCACCCGTGGATTCGCGTCCCACCAACGTAGACCCCGCGGCCTACACTGGAGATCTTGATCCCTGCGGCTATCTTGATCACCTCCTACAATACATGGAGATGCCGCCCTTCATGCGTCGCACTCTACTACCCTTACATCCTAATCTCAAAGCCGCCGGTCTCATGGCAAGCCTGGATATTCCCTCTCATCCTCACCACACCGATTGGCTCCCCTACTGCGAGGGCGTCACCACATCTGGCGCCCCAGCTAGCGGGTCTGGGACCCTTGTGGACGTTGGTCGCAAGAATCCCGTCACTATCAGCCACGAAGTTCCACCCAAGACTCGTATCACCCTTCGGATTGATGAGAACGACTGGTCATTAGGTGAGCCCGTGGACCCCGCTGTTCCTCGGACCGAAGGAGGCTATTACTGGGGCTATACCGTCCGGCGGTGCAACTCCCTAGCTGCCGTCTTTGAAGAGTGTAGCTACGATGGCGGCTACGATATGAGCATCGGCACGTCTGAACGCGGCCTGCCAATACCCGAAGCGTTCCCCGAGAAGAAGAAGAGAGAGTCGTCCAGCTTCAGTCACCTCCTGATTGTCTTTGGAGGGCCCCGTGGCCTCGAATACGCTGCCGAGAATGACCCAGCATTACAGGATATGGGTATTGCGAGAGGACGGACTAAGGAGCTGTTTGATCACTGGGTCAACATCTTGCCAGGCCAGGGAAGCCGGACTATCAGGACTGATGAGGCACTTTTCATTGGCTTATCCGGCCTAAGAAGAATGTGGGAGACGAGATGATAGCCAATCCGAAATCGGGAAACGGCACAAACTCACATGTGGTAACTATTTTATTTACATAACATGTGTTTCGCGTCGACCCAGATCCACTGGGAGGTCTTGGTTTTTTTCCTATGACAAGCCTATGTACGATACATCATCCTGTTAGAGGGAAGTGGTAAGGGGGAAGACGATACACAATTTGTTACTATGTAGGAAGAAGTACATCATAGGACATTTCTCCCACGTTGACAGCGGGAGCTCCCCAATGTAACGTACTGCCGACCAGAGACAACGCGGGGTCGGGACCACCTCTCTCGGCAGATACTTCATACTAGTCTGATCAGATTTGTATTGCTGACATAATTAATTACACATAAGGCTTTTTTTAGGCAGTTGATAGATGTTTAATACTACTCTACAACAGCGGCATTTTCGTCTCGATATAGAGTGTGATAACAACTCATTGGCAATATGGCTAGTGAAAACGCCCCAGGAGGGCATATAAAGGGTACGCATCAAACCAACACGACCGACAGCTGTCAGATCGTACTCACACCATTGCCTAGCTATTGTAGTAGGCGCAGGGCTCGGCGGGTGTGCATGCGCTCTAGCACTCAAGCACCATGGCCACTCCGTAATCATTTACGAGCGGCTTCGGGAGTTCCGACGCTTGGGGGACTCACTTGGCCTCGGCGAAAATGCGCTCAAGCTTCTCGAGCGGTGGGGTGGCCGCGACTTATACCATAGGCTCACGAGCATCGGCAACCAAGCGCCAAATATGCAGATCCGGCGGTGGCACGACGGGAAGATCTTGGCAGTGCAGCCTCTGATGGACATGGCGGGCTACATCGGCCACAGAGGTGATTACCACACGGCCTTCTTAGACGCCGTGCGCGATGCCGGTATCGAGATCCGTATGGGATGCGAGGTGGCGAATTACGAAGACGAGGAGGGGAAACAGCCAGCCATCATTCTCGCCGATGGCATGAAAGTGTCAGCAGACATCATTATAGGTGCCGACGGTATTAAATCGCGAGCTAGAGAACTTGTGCTCGGTTTCACGGACATGCCAAAGAGCAGCGGATACTCGTGCTATCGTGCCTACTTCCCGGGACAACACCTCAAGGAAGACCCGCTGTGCAGAGAATTTGTCGACCATGACTGTGTAAACATATGGTAAGACGGAACCCCTGAATTGGCAGGATTGCTGGACCACGCAAGGTGGATCCTGACTGTAAGAGAGTGAACTGTGCTAAGCCTGAAGCTTGTGACATTAGGATTGGAGAAGACACGCACCTGGTCCAGAATACTCGTAAGGAATCTAACATCAACGGTCCCGGGGAAACATGGCACTTTGGCAACTGCGCGACTGATGCGTATAAAATAGTCTCATACAAGCCGAATTCACTAACTGAACGTATATATAGTGCGGAACGGCGATGAATTTAACTGGATAGTGACGCGGAAGCTCTCTCAGGAGGCCGACATGGAGATCCGAGAATCGGTAAGTAACTTTTGGCACAATTGAACCCCCCCCCCCCCCTTTTTTTTTCGTGTTGGCGGCTTTTGGAGCATGAACAACTTCTTTGCCGGCCAACGTATAACGGAACGGGGGGTTTCCACACTCCCAAGCTCCTGACAAACCACGACCCTGATAAATAATAACTAATCCTGAGCGGGTAGTGGTTCCAAGAGGGTGATCTAGAAGACGTAGCAAGAGTGACGGCAACAGTGGACCCGCGGATCCGGGCGGCCGGTAAGATCTCTCAAGTCATATTTTGGTGCTCTTTCCTTCTCGCTTGTCAAAGAGCGATACCCGCCTCATCTTAAATCTTACATCTACGATAAGAGATTACTGACTGCTTCCCAACGTCGAAGTGGCCAAGACGCCATCATGTCTCGACTGGAAGATCTGCTACCGCGACCCATTACCGACGTGGGTGTCGCCTCGAGGCCACCGCATCGCGCTCCTCGGTGACAGCTGCCATCCACATCTTCCCACGAGCGCGCAGGGTGCGAGCCAAGCGACAGAAAGCGCTGCCGTCCTCGCGGTATGTCTGAAGCTTGCGGGGAAGGATAGAATACCGCTCGCCGTAAGTGACGTCCTGACATAAGACAAAACCAGCCAACCAACCAAAACACTTCAGAGTGAATTACTCGTTATTTTAATGTTAGTGCAACTTGATATTTGATTGAGTAACACGAGAAAATGCATAGACGAGGACGTACGAGAAACTCCGGTTCGCACGCACGCGCGCAAGTCAAAGGAACGGCGAAGATCTGCGTGACCGGTGGCACAACGCGCTCAAGGACGTCGACGACGGCGTCGAGATCGACCCCGAGTCGCTCAAGATTCGGAACAGGTGGCTGTACGCATTTGATGCCGAAGCAGATACATGGGAGCGATGGGAAGAGGTCTCCTGTTTAGTCAGTCGGGAGCTGAAGACAGGGAAGATCACACCTCTATGCTAGAGGAAAAGGGGACACAGCTAGCTAGCTCTTCTCCTCCCTGAGGACTTTCATGACACTAGCCGCGAATATTGAAAGAGCAATTACCTAACTTAGTACTTATGTATGACCACGTGGGCAGACAGCTGGACATCAATAGTAGGTACAATGACGTCACCAGTATCTTCAAGTTCGCAGCTTCCCAATGTACTGCTAGTGGACCAACCCTTAGGTACCTACACCTAGGTATGTATAACCCTGCATACCTAGGAATATATGTAGTACTTCATTAATCTCACTTACCAACAGTTCCCTCCCCTTCCCAAGAATCACTACCCAAAGGGAAAAAAAAAACATCTTGTCGCAATGCTGCTGAAGTTGATTCATTTGGCCCAGATCGTCATAGCCGCCTATGGCGCAATGCAATGCCAAGTCGCCATCACCAGACTCCTAGACTACGAGGACGCCACCAAGAAGCTCGCCAAAGTCTCCAGCGAGGCCGAGCGTCAATTGCACAAGACGCGCAAGACACAGGCCGCCGGCGCGATTGCCACTCTTGTCTCCTTCGCCGTCTCCGTCCTGCTGGTCACCGGGGGAGCATCATACGGTATGCTTGTGCGCTACCTGGCCTCGCCCGTCATGGCACTCGCCGTTTCCGCCGCCAAATCGTATCTGCGAGACTTCTGGACCGGGAAGGGGGCCAAACCGGTTACCGCCAACAAGGTGCCCTTGCCCAAGATGGGGGGATACAATGAAGCGCTGGAGAAAACGCAGAAGGTGCTCGAAGTCCTCGACTGGTTAACAATAGGTTGGGCTGCTAGCTCGGCTTTGGCTTTGATAGAAGGATATTAAACGGCTACCTTCCATCATCGATCCGGGTTTTACTGTCAACTAGGGGAGCTAGATCTCATAAGCGCCTACGTATTACATAAGCGCCTCAGTACATAGCGCTAGACAACGGAACTGCACCGACGTTATTCGCGCGCCTTTATTTCCGTACAAGAGCTATTCATCTGCCTCATTTCGATGTACATGCATAAAAATCGTGCGACTTACCACCTCTAACTACCTAACCAATTGCCGGGGGATTCGGCCACCACCCCTATTTGGCCACCCTGACAAAAATATAGCCTTAACATTTAAAAATTTATAATAATTTAACGAATAGCAATTAAAATATAAAAAATTTATTTTTAGACTCGCTGTCGCTTGTTTAACGCAGCCGTACTATATTTTATATATATATTTATTTTTGTTTAAATGTTTTTTATTAAAGGCTTTAATTTTTTGTTTTTTTTGTTTTGCGCGCTATAAATTTTATAAAAGCTCGAAAAAATATTATTTAAGTTATGTTTAATAATTTAACGCTTATTAAGCTTATATTTTTAAAGCTTTTTAGTTTATTATTTTATAATAATATATTTTTTTATTAATTTTATATTTAACGATAAAATAGTTTTGCCGGCTTTTTTTAGTAAAGTGCGTATATAATAAAAAAAAAGTAAATTTATAACGTTAAGCTTTTAAATAATTTTAGTAATATCGCGCGCTGTTTAAAGAGTTTTTATATATATTTTAGCAGGGTTAATAAAGGGTATATTAAATAGTTTAATTAATAATAAAGCTTTATTATTAAAATAATAAAAATATAGCTTTAATTTACGATTTAAAAAATATAAGCTATTTTTATATTATTTAAAATAAATATTATAAAGCGTAAAAATTATTTTATAAGTTTTTTAATATATTTTTAATATTTATTGTTTATAAATAAATATTATTGTTTTATATATTATATAGTTTTATAATTTAAATTTATATATTATTTTTAAAGCTGAAAAAATATTTATATTAAATAGTTATATTTTATTATTTATATAAGCTAGTAAATATAATAAAATTATTTTATTAATAAAAGCTATATATATAAATTTAAAGTATATATAAATATTATAGCCGTTAAAAATTAATAGTTTTTATTTATTATTAAAAAATATTATTTTTAAAAAAAAAACTTTTTTTAACTAATAATTTATAATAACTTTATTATTTTAGCTTTTTTTTATAGTTATATATTTTTATTTAAGTATTTTATCGCGCAGAAATTATTATATTTAAATATTAAAACTATTAAAAATATAAATTAAAATGTTTAACTAGCTATTTTTTTATATATAATAAAAAAAAATTATTTAATTAAAAGCTTTAAACCGGCTAACTTATATTTGGTAATTTTTATTAGTTTTAATTATAATATTAAAGTTTATTTTTTTTTTTAAACGTTTATTTTATTTATATTATATTTTATTAATAAATAAATATTATATTTTATTTAAATCGATTTAAAATAAAAATAAAAGTTATTAATATAGTTTTTTTTTGTTAACGCAAGCTTATCAGTATTAATAACGCGCTTAAATTTAATATAGATTTTAGGATAACAAGTTATAAAGGCGTTAATTTACGTATAACTAAATAGCTGCGCGGGCCTTTAAGCCTAGAGAATTGCGGTCGCAAATTAGGTTATATTTTGCCTCGATAAAGCGCGGCCGCAGTTTTTTTTAGCTAATATTTAATTAACTACGATTTACTTTTATTTAAGATATAGTCGCTGTTAAGAAATAGCGGCTTTAATATGCGATTGACCGCTGTTAAGTCGTTTACGAAGGGTAGTGCGGCTAATGTTATATTTGCGGGCTGCAGAGGCCTTAGATTTGCTATTTAAAACATAAGTTATAGCCTGCTGAATGCGCTCTTTAAAATTATTTTGAATGCTACCTATTTTGCCTTTTAAAATGGCTGTATTCGCATAGAAATTAAGAAAGTTTTATTGTAGGTGGGAAGATTTCAGGGGGAGATTAGGTGGCCAAATGGGGGTGGTGGCCGAATCCCCCGGCAATTGGTTAGGTATGTTGGGGTAACGGGGTAGATGCGTTATTCTGGAGAGGGGCAAGAGGGGCAGCGAATACTAAGGATCTAGTGACGGTTCTAACGCTATATTGTAGTCACCTTTGCTGACAGTGGCTGTGCGCTACTGTATTGCCTTGGGCGGTTACCCAAGACGACCCAGTCTGTCCTAATAGGAGGGGAGGGTCCAGGCAGGGCAGAATAAGGATGCCCAAAGTCGGCATCTACAGGTAGCAACAGGAAGCGGATTGTGGCGGTGTGCGCGACCGACCGACAACTGCTCTAAACCACATGTGCAGGTAGGTAGGCGAGGTAGGGTATATATGCAGGTGTAGCTACCTCACAAGGTTGAGCAATGATAAGTATTTACTTAGTCTAGATCGTGTGGCCATCTCTCTCTTAAGCCGCCTCGGAAACCGTTGAATGACGAATGATGAAATGAACGCGGTATCGTTGGCACCGGCCGCTTCGCGCTCGTCGCTCCAGAATGCCCTCGACGAGTTTTAACTTGTTTTCGACTATGATCAACAAGCTTTGCTGTCTAGCATCAAGTTTGTTCTCGATGTCGATTCTATACTCGTCTTCACAGCAGAATTAGACCTCGTAAACAGAGACCGCAAAGGCCGAAGCATTGGAAGCCGGCTGTACACGGTTTTATCCTCCGTTTGCAACTTCTGCGCCGTCTTTGACATGTTTGTGTCGTCTCACCCCGAGGTCGCCGCCCTAGTCTGGGGTAGCGTGAAGCTGACGATGCAGGTAGAACCCCTCCCGCCCCCAATAAACTCTTCTAGAGACTAGCCTAATATGAGCAGATCATCGTAAACCTCACTTCGTATTTCGAGGCATCTTCGGAGTTGTTTATGCGGCTTGGCCATCTGTGCCCCCTCTACGCCGAGTATCAGGCTCTCTATCCTAGCTCTCAGCGATTACAGGAGTCTTTATCTAACTTTCACGCATCCGCGATCCGCTGCTGCAAGCATGTAGTTCAAGCGACCCGACGACCATGTATGAGGGATATGTAATTCCTCGCTTAGCTCTGACGTTCGTCTGATCGGAGTAATTAGGGGTTAGCCAAGCTTTCAACGCACTCTGGAGATCATTCAATGATGAATTCAAATTCGACACCGAAGATCTTGGCAGATATAGTGACCATGTCAAGGAAGCAATCAAGCTCGCTAGAGCGCATGCCGATGCTAGAGAATACGAACTCCAAGCTCAGGAACGCGACCAGGCCGCACGAGGTCGAAGCATGATTTCGCGCCTCCTGAAGCGGACTGATCACTACCCACACGAAGCACGTTCATGGCAGCTCGAGACCGAAAGTCGGCGGACACGTAGGCCAACTAAGATATTGCACAAAAGCCCCCCTTTCGATACTGTTCTCACTCGAAAGTTAGGTCAACGGAAACAACAGGTGCTCGATGCACTCTCCCCATACGACCATATCAAACAACTGAAACAGAACCAGAGAAGGCGATAGTAAGTATAGCTTGCCCTCTACTCAGATTCATATGCCTACTTTAGAAAGTACACAGCTCGTTCAAAACCGGCATGATCCTCAAATACTCTGCAGATCACATTTCGGGGCACTTATAAGAGTATTTACTGATTCGAGATAAATAAGTCGTGATACTGCTAAATGGATATTTCAAGTCCCAGAATTCGGAAACTGGGCAGAAGGACTTGATACTACCCTTTTATGGTGTTCCGGCAAGAGTATGTCTACTGGGTTCTACGGTTCACGACGGCTTCCCTTCTAACTGTTGTTCTTAGTCGGCTCGGGCAAACCCATTATCGCGTAAGTCAACCCCAACCTGAAATATTCATACGACAGATTGTTGATAGCCGCAAAGCGCAAGTGTAATAGATCATCTATTGCTTACGAAAGCCGATTCAGATGACGTGGTTTCTTTCTTCTTCATACGATCTGATGACCAGGCGCCATCGAAAGCCGACACAATTCTAAAGTCCATTTTACGACAAAGTCTACCAAGTGCCGCAGAATTAAATGATGACTTGGAAAATCGAATCCAATCTATCACGTCTACAGTGGATATCGACGGTACTATAGCACTACTTGGTGATATCACTTCTAGTTGGATGAGGTCCAGTCGGGCGGGGAGATCCTATATCGTTGTTGACGGTATAGATGAATGTGACAAGTCAGAACGCACTGCACTGTTCAGAGGTTTGGCATCTCTTTCATCCCGCTGCACCGGCGTTAAGCTATTTCTGGCTAGCAGAGAAAGTCTGTCAAGAGAGGTTCACGGCTATTTCCCCGTCCTGGAACGGGTATCCACGGGTGGCGTAGGTTCTCATAATGATATCGCAGAGTATGTGACAGGCGCCATCCGTGAAAAGGCGGGAAACGATGAGCTTAGGACCGGGGACGTTAACATTCTCAGAGATATCCGAGAAGCGTTGATTGAAGGGGCTAGTGGCATGTAGGTATCCTGGCCACGTTATCCTACTGCTTGTTGCGTGCTGGTTTTGCAGGTTTTTTGGGGTATTCTTCCGAATCCGGGACATATGCTCGCAGTATTGTGACAAGGATATCCGCAAAATCATCAAGAATCTTCCTAGGGGTCTTCCCCAAACCTTCTGTGTAGCGCTTCGCCGCATCCAAGCCGAGAATCATGCCGAAGCTGCTCGAAAAGTATTCCACTGGATTACTGCTGCGACTCGCCCACTATCTCTAGATGAATTGCGAGAAGCAATAGCAATAAAGATTGGACAGCAAAATTCCGTGCCCGAGCGCTTCTTCAATGATATGGACCGCATCGCCTCATGGTGCCAGAATCTCGTACAGGTGGATGAAGAGGATCATACGGTCCAATTTGTGCACCAGACGGTGAGGCAGTTCCTGCTCGAGGACCTTGTCGAACCTGATGTTTCCGGCTTCCACTTCAAACTCGAGGATGCGGACCACGACATAGGTGAAATTTGCGTAACTTATCTTAAATTTAGTGACTTCAAGCGGACGGTAGGCCATATGCGTAGGCCTTTATTAGTGCCATCGCCTGTCGAAGATTGCCCAGAGAGCCTACGGCAGGCATTCAATCCAAGCGCTCGCGCTTCGAGTTAGATTAGAACCAAAAATCTCTTCCGAGCTTATTAACATTGAACGGACGATTAATTCCGTCGGATCAAAAATGGCAACACTTACCCGGGAATACTTATTTCTGGATTACGCCTCTGCGAACTGGTTTTCGCATACCAAGTATTTCGAGGACGGCAAGTCTGAAACCTGGAGACTATGGAAACACATGGTAATCAATGAATACAAAATGATGCCGGGCCCATCGGAGCTCGCAGGGTTCTTCTGGCATGAGACAGAGGGTACGGAGTTGCTGGAGCGGATGTACCAGACTCGTCACTATGGCATTCTTCATCTCATCTCATCATCTGGAAGTACAGTTCGGCGCGAAATCATCAAACGGGCAATTCAAAATGACCACCTGGGTTTGCTGGAATTCTTATTTAAGATAGAAACATTCCTGACGGACGCGTGCCAGGCACTGGAAAAGGCTGCCGGAAGCGGCCAATTTGAAAGCCGTAGAGTTGCTCACTGCAGCTGGAGTTGACGCGACTGGGGGTGGTGAGGTCCACAGGACTGCTTGTGAGTATATTTCAAATTTTATTTTCTGAGTACATTCTGTGTTTCTCTTTCTGGAGCATAACCTCTGCTCGCCAAGCACAAGGAAGGCCTGTAAGGTTATTGCACTTCCGAGATTACCCGGATACGCGTATGATACTGGTACTCACACTGGCTATTGTAGTCCACCTGGCGGCGAAATCCGGGCATACAAAGATTGTCGACAATTTGCTTGCGCTTGAGGCGAAGGAACAGATCATCTCAAGGGCTGAATACAGGGCTCGGAGAATGACTCAATATAAGAATGATGTTCTGTGAGCGCAATGACCCTAGCTATCCAAAGGACGCTCAGTCCTTTGGAGGGCTAACTAATCTCTATATACAGGTATGCCTTGGTAACATAGACGTACTGTCGTATCACAGTGGTTTCGCCAACTGACTAAGTCGTACAGACCACCCGAAAACGACGCCTTCTCTAGATATGAGAAGGGAGACTGTCAGGGAACTATGTAAGACCTTACGCCGAGGTACAGCGAGGACCAAGCGCCGCGCTGTGTAACATACTACAGGGTAGATTCTGCTAGTATAGCTGGAACTTCACTCGCTGGCTGTGCAATAATAATAACAGCAATTAGGACAGAAACGAAAGCAGCCGTACGTACCTAGGTCCTGAGACAGAACCAGTATAGGGGGATGATACGCTGACAACGCCGGGGTGACATATCAATAATGAGATAATACAAGACAATATTCTGCGCCCGACTCCTCGCAGTTCGCCTGGATGTATGATATTAGCGCACCCGTGCTGGCATCCTCAGACACATGTTTGTATTGATCACGTATAAATCTCGGGTTTCTGAGTACCTGGGTAAGTATCAACTTGGTGCTGGTGCATTGCTCCTACCTAGGGAGTAGGTAGGTACATACTTAAGTAGGTAGAAAGATAGATAGAAATAGGAGGCTATGCTCAGCCACTTGTGGCGGTGCGCTGTTCCTCCCTACGTCAGGTCACCTACCCGTGTCTTATGTATCTCACCCAGTACCTACCTACCTATTTAACCATACCAGTACCTTAAACCCGGGTTGGACGACTTCGTACAAACGTACACACACTCCTGCTGTTCTACGGAAGAATTGGCCTCTAGCTCATCATCTTTTATCCTTATCCATAATGCCGGGCCAGATCGCGAAGGTCCTCTCCTCAGAGCTCCTTGTATGTGTATATCAAGAACAGCCAGCCGCTGGTAACTAAAGCTATCACGAAAGCTGCGATGGCTAAGCTAACAGGAGTTTGATAAAGGAGAACAAGGATGCGAGATGGATCAACTTGGTCAAGTGAGTGTGGCTGGCGAAACAAGCCAAGAGACAGAGGAAGCAAGAACCGTCTCTCATCACACTCTTTCTCTCTATCAACAACGCATGGTCTCTGATTAATCCATGCTACGCTAGGATCACCTACGAGGATCAGAACGGCCAAGTCCGCACCTGGGAGGGCACGCGGCGTCCCACACGCCCCAAGACGAGCCTGGTAGACGCCGTGCAGATGCTCGCAGTCCGCGAGCTGCCCACCGGTGCGGAGCTCCTCCTTGAGAAGCAGTTCCGGGCTCCCGCTGGTAAGCTCGTGGTCGAGTTTCCGGCCGGTCTCGTCGACGAGGGGGAGACCGTCGAGGAGGCGGCTCTGCGCGAGCTGAGGGAGGAGACGGGGTATGTGGGCGAAGTCGTTCACGAACGTGCGGGCCAGCGTCCCATGTTCTGGAGCGGTAAGCACATCACTTTCGATACCCACTACATGCATGACATGGTTCGGATTATATGCTAATAGGTGGCACTGCAGCGCCTGCGTCTTCGAGGTAAATTGATGCGTGAAGCTCATTCCCGCGATTCTTTCTTCATTCCACACTGTTTGTAACTAACCCTCTCACCCATCTCTTAGCTCCACTACTTTCATGATTCAAATCAAGGTCGATGCTGAAAAGGAGGAAAACACGAATCCCAAGCCGCAGCTAGAGGACGGCGAATTCATCGAATGTTTCTGGGTTCCATTTAAGGATCTGTACCAGGAGTGCAGACGGCTAGAGACTCAAGGCTTCGCTATTGATGGGAAGCTCGGGGCATTCGCGGAAGGGCTCGAAGCTGCCAAGATTTGGAAGATCTGAGAAGACCCAACTAAATGAAGTATGTGGCGAATGGTTCCCGGCTGGTTCAATCTGGCTGTGGGGATACACAACACAAACTGGCTGCTTTTGGCACGGGTGTGGGCACTAATGAACCCCACGACACGATACTAGAGCATAAGCGTATGAGAAGCGGATGATAGAATCGCGTAGATGAGCTAGATAAAGCCTTAGATACTCGTATATGCTAGGACTACGCATAGAAAGAACACCAGTAGACTGGGCGGATTCAAAGACTGATCTTTCATGTTTAACATAATCTGCTGCCGTTGTGTGAAATGATCCTGATAACGAATCTCTCATCTCCACGCCTCGGGTACCACTCTACATGCGTGATCCCACGGATCAATCGGGCATATGAATACGATGCAGCTGAACATTCGGATCAACGGAAACCGGCAATCTAAGCACACCCATGTTATCCTTAGGTGAGGTAAACTCGAGCTCCTCGGCGCTGCCATGCAGCTTCAAACCCGGGAACCTCGCAAACAAGGTGCCGAGAGCGACCTCCAATTCCGCCTTGGCGAGGTGTTCGCCAAGGCAGCGATGAGCGCCATACCCGAGACCAAGAACATCGTGCACGGGATACTTGCGCTGGGGGTCGAAGACGTCCGGCCGATCAATGGCGCGGTCGTCGCGGTCCGCGGATTGCACGGCGCAGATGATGCCCTCGCCTTTCGAGATTGTTGTCCCGGCGAGCGTGACGTCCTCTGTCACCGCGCGGCGACAGTCGAGCGCCGACGTCGAGTTATACCGTAGACACTCGGCCGCGAGCCCAGGTGCCAATGCGAGCGGGTTGCGACGGACCTTGTGCAGCTCGCCCTCGTTCTCGAACAGCGTGAGTACGCCCAAACTGATGCTATTGATGAGCGCTGCGTTGCCGGCGGTAAGGACGACGTAGAGGAGCTGAGCAATCTCGTCTCGAGAGAGACTGTTCGTTTCATAATGTAGGCGTATAAGCTCAGATATGAGGCCCTCGTGTACCTGGAGGCTTTCACTTCTCTTCGCAGCCCGCTCGCCCTCTTCTTTGTGCCAATTTCGCTTCCTATCCTCTCCTTCCTCGTGGCCTTGTTCTTCCTCCCAGTATCTCAATCTCTCCCCACTGATCTGGCTGTCCACGAGCCGCTGGACATATCGTACAAGCACCTGTTTTTCGTCCTCTGCCGCGTCGCGCGGGTGCTCCGTCCCGAGCGCCGTATCTTGCGAAAGCCATACCACGTCGGGAGCCGGCACGCCTACAATTCTGCAGATGATCCGCATCGGTACTGGTGCGGCGAACTCTTCGACCAAGTCGAAAGGTCGCTCCTTTTTCACATATCGTCTATTAATCACATCAAGCGCCTCGTCAACAACACTATGGATCAATGGGCGTAGCTTTTCAACAGCTTCGGGCGTAAAGTCCGCATCTATGGCCCCGCGAAGACGGGCATGCTCGTGACCGTCAACTGTTACAAGCGTAGACTTCGTGCTCGTAATACCCCCGCGACGGCGGTGGTAGATCTCTGGATAGCCCGGAGCGTGAGGATTTGCTGACAACTTACCCGAGGACAACGCTTCCCGTATATCTTCATGTCTCGTTAGGAGCCACGCGAAGTGCCCATTGGGAAGTTTTACCTTGGACACCGGATCTTCCCGCCGCAGTTTAGCGTATACGGGTGGCGGATCGTTGGCCTTTTCTCTTGCAAAGGGAAATTCCTGACACGCCATTTCCAACAAACAACCGTGAATGAATCAATAGGACATGCCGATCTCCCTCAAATAAATGCGACATAGCAAACGTTGTATATCGTGATGTCCTCGTTCCTTTCTAGATACTCGTATAAACGTAGCCTCTGCGGGACCCCCTCACATGATGACCGCATCCCGAAACTCTCTTTCTAAGTTGAAGGCGAATTGGAACCCAACCCCTCATCCTCATTGCTTCCAATTAATGAAATAGTACATTGAAGATACCTGCTTGTACACTGTGCGCATATAGGATGATAATGCGCAGGGTCTAGGCCATTGTGCCGGGATAGAACACCAGCGATAAATGGCGCGTGAATATGAGACGGACAGCACACGAGAGCAGTTTTGATAATAGGAAGGTAGTAGCTCAGTTCATGATGAGGCTGCCCTAGCATCCTAGTTGAAAGGATCCCCTTTACGCCGACCATGCCGTTGAAACATTATTCCTGAGACGAGGCTCTGATGCTCGCGATGTCTAAACCCCCTCCAAGCTGTAGCAATGATACAAACGATCTATGATGTGAACATATACATGGGTTAGACGCACTTGACGGTGACGGCGACTGCGCGGCGGGCCTGTAAGTCAAGGTCCACTTAGGCCGCCCTGGTCTTCATGAGTTCCTCGACGACGGAAGCATCTTCTAGCTTCCCGCTCAGTGCACTCGATGTCTTCTCCCCAGCGCGCTTTCTTAGCACGTTTTCAATAAAAGCCTCGCCGGCCTTGTAGCTACTCCTGACGAGAGGCCCGCTCGCGACGTAGAGGAAGCCCATGTCGATGGCACGCTGGCGCCACATCTCGAACTCGGCCGGGGTGACGTACTTCTCGACCTTGAGATGGCGCTTCGTGGGGCGCATGTACTGGCCGAAGGTGACGACGTCGACGCCGACCTCGCGGAGCTCTCTCAGCGCATCCATGACCTCCTCCTCTTGCTCGCCCAGGCCCAGCATGAGGCTCGTCTTGGTGATGATGCCGTCGGGCCCCTTGACCTTCTTGACGTGTTCCAAGACGTTGAGGCTCTGCCGGAAGGTGGCTCTCCGGTCGCGCACGTAGGGGGTTAGGGCCTCGACGGTCTCGACGTTGTGGGCGTAGACGTCGAGGCCGCTCTCGGCGACGATGCGGACCATGTCCAGGTCGCCCATGAAATCGCCAGTGAGGGCCTCGACGAGCAGGCCCGGCTTCTTGGCCTTGATGCGGCGGATGGTGTCGGCGAAGTGGCGGGCGCCGCCGTCCGCAAGGTCGTCACGGTCGACGCTGGTCAGCACGACGTAGCCCAGCCCCCAGCGCGCGAGGGCCTCGGCGGTGTGCTCGGGCTCGTGGGGGTCGAGGGCGGCGGGCTTGCGGTTCGTCTTGACGCTGCAGAAGCGGCAGCCGCGCGTGCAGGTGTCGCCCATGAGCATGATGGTGGCGGTGGCGGCGTTCTTGTTGCTGCCGCCCCAGCACTCGGAGATGTTGGGGCAGCGGGCCTCCTCGCAGACGGTGTGCAGGTTGAGGCCGCGCAGGTCCTTCTTGATCTTCTTGTAGTTGTCGTTGCCGGCCGGGATCGGCGTCTTCAGCCAGTCCGGCAGCCTCGTGATGGTGCGCCGGTTCGACGCCGGACCGACCTCGGCCGTGCGCAGCGTGTAGGCATCGGCGGGCGACAGGGCCGCGTTCGGGGACGGCGTCGTCGGCAGGAACTCGTCCAGCGATGCCAGCGTCGTGTCTTTGAAGTACGTCGGCCGGCGGGGTGTGGCCGTGGCGGCACCCGACGACGGCGTCTCGGCAGTGCTGCTGGGGATAGTCGCATACGAGCGGCACGATGCAGCAGCAGCAGCAGCGACAGTAACGCTTCTGGCCGATGCCGAGAGGGTGCGCCGCAATGGTGCGCATGTGCGGTGCGCCATGGCCGGCGCCGATGCCATACCTATTGTATATATATATATATATACGATTATCGCAGACCTTCTCTTCTTTGCCGATAGCGCGCTGGTAATTACACAGACGAAGCTCGCAATGAACTGGGTGTGGAATGATGCATGTAGAATGAATGTCTCAAATAGAATGGGTAAGTTAGGTACTTGAAGGTAAGTTCGAAATATTGGGGAAAAGTACCACTTGAGATACCTACACTAGGTAGTAAGTAGCTACCCAGACAGTGCAGTGTACTTGGCATTTGGTACCTAGGTACTTACCTACCTAGGTAGGTACTAAGTAGCCAACCAATTTTTGGGAGTTTCCTTACTGGCTGAACCTGACAAGGCTGTCATCGGCTAGTACCGGACTCGGGATAGACCGGAGAGGCACTATGGCCAACAACATGCTCTATTACTAATCACACGCCGCCCAATACATCAATGTCGAAGGGATCGAGATATGCTAAACAAGGTAGAGATAGGTAGCCATCTGAGTACTTGTCTAAGTGCTAAATAATAATAAAAGTAAGTGGAGAGCTATAAGATTTCCCTGTTTTTCTTCCATCATTCAAGGACTGCTCAGCTCTCTCTATTGGGACTTGCGTTCGACAGATCCAAGTTCCTTCAATCCACTTAGAGCCGCACATGCCTGTTCCCATGAATTATCTCCCTCATATAGCCGACTCCTCATGTAAGCCAGGGACATTCTCTGGACCATTCCCAGCATTTCCGGGCTCTCATCCTGCGTCTCCTTCGCATCCCATCCGCTTATGCCACCAAACCCGTGATGGCCGCCCTTCACCCGCAGCAGATCCTTGGAGCCAGGACTGTGCGTGTACGAATCCCAGTGCCAATCAGCTCCGCGAACCGTCAGGTGAGGGCTAATATCATCCTCGCCACCGATAGTCAATGCAGGGGTGTGCATCGTGCTGAAGTCGAGGTCGTACATGGGAAGCATACTGCGTCCGTTCTCAGACATGTCTGCACCGCCGTTTCCAGTAGTGCCAAACAACACGCCGGCTTTGATGCGCTGCTCAGCGGCATGGAACACCGTGCCGTCCCGTGGGTCCGTGTTCGTCGCACCGAGAAGGAGGTTCATCGTGAAGCCGCCGAAAGAATGGCCCACGCCGGCCACCTTGCTTTTGTCGAGACGCCCTTGCAGGCCAGGGACCGCTGCCTCGATACGGTCAAGGTGATCCAGAATCTGGATCATGTCCTGTGGACGTGACCTATGAGAGCTCGCGGTCAGTAAATCACAACTTGGCGTGATCCGCGAGTATTTTGACCGTAGGATAATTATGGGTTCAGCCCGAACGTGAGCCCTTCTGCTATAATGGTTCCTGAAACTGGAAGAATGAACACCGCGACTACTCACTTCCAGTACATCTCGTTTCCTGGTGGACTTTCCAGGCTAAGCGTCCTCGAGGACAGGTGAGTCGGCTGAATGACGACAAAGCCGTGGTTGGCATAAAATTCGGCAAGAGGGGCGTAGCCTTGCAGAGAGGACAGCCAGTTACTCCGTCCATGGCCATGAGACAAGAGAACTATGGGCAAGGCATCCCCGGAGGCAGGTGCTGTCACGCGAAGTCGCAGTTCTGCTGGACGGCCAGGGCTGGGGATGACCACGGGCGTGAACGTCGTGATGGGAGAGGGTGATGAAGCGACTGGAATCTTGGCGGCTTCGCCAATGAGAACATGTTCGGTGGCCATTGTGGTTACAAGCTGGTAGAAGCAGTGATTGAGAGTATAGCGTTGTGAGGATAGGATACTGAGAACGGAAAACAAGAGTCTTCGGCCTTGATGCCTTTATACACTTGGGAACGCATACCCTATTGCGTCTAGGTCCCTCAGAGAGCCTCTGGCCCTCTTCCGCCCCATGGCAGCAAGAATGTGTCATTCGATGGAGTTACGGACTTACAGACGTATTGTTTTCCGGTAGTGCTCATCCTAAACATCATTATTCTGCGCAATCTGGACCGCCGTGATAATTCTGAGCGGCACTATCACCATCATCTGCCAGTTGTTGAATACGCGTATTACGAAACCCTTGATCTGAATAAGCTTGTGGGGTTGAGCTAAGACCAAACTTGGTAGTCAACAGACCATGGGCATTGGCATCAACTCGGACTTATGAGCAGACTACTTGTCCGAAAAGACTAATGAGCTCCAGGCATGGCTTTTTCTGTGACTGAGCATCGCTGTTTTGGAACTTCCCGTCACCACAATTTGAATATCCAAACTCACATATGTATGTTGCACATATAGCGCAACCATGTCACAAGCAGCGCTCTGGGAAGAAACATCGACTTTGTCCAATACAATAGCAAAGACGGCACAGTCGGTGTCCGTAACTTTCAGTTTACAAGGGTCTGGCTACAAAGCTTAGCTAGAATCGAAAATTACACGAGATCATTCTCGTCGCAATCTCTAAACTAGCAGACCTTTGTCGTTTTCCGCCGAGTTGTAGTAGTAGCAGCACTACGACTACCAGTGAACTCAACGTAGTTCATTCAATGGTTCTAATTCGATAAACAACTATGTTACCCGTACCCCAGACACGATTTACGCAACCATGATTGATTATAAAGGTACGCGCCGTCAATTACACGGGCAAGATTACCGAAACCAGACCTTGAAGCGAATAGCGATTACCCAACTTCTGTAATATTCGCCTAATGGAATAACACGGGAGTACAGAGTCACCTAACCCAGTCTATGCCCAAGCCGGTTACCGTATTTATCTCGCACTAAAATATGTTCCCGCTCGCTAAGCTGCATCTGGTGTAGAGCTAGGACCTTCTGTATTTGCTGATGAAATCTCGATTGGTTGGCTTTCAAATATGTCTTTTTAGTTTAATATCTTATTCTCGCGCTACACATAGAAACTACTCCAAGCACGCCTGGTTAAAGGTATATACACCGTCAAACGAGTAGGTAGTTTTCCCCTATTGAGTCCACCCAGCCGTGATGCGGTCGAATGAGTGCTTCCCAGTCGCATTGTAGCCGGGTACATAGTGTGTGCCAAAGGGCTCGACGAAAGTATTGTAGGTACCGTTGGGCTTGGTGGCACACATCCAGGTGAAGGTTTCAATGGCACCCGTCTGGAAGCTGTCCTTGGGGAATTTGGCGACAATGCTGTCAAACTTGTCCGAAGGGACCTCCACCGGCGTGTAGTTGACACCATCGAAGCCGACGCTGTTGGTGATCCACTTGCTGTCAACGTTCTTGTAGGGGTGGATGCCAAAGGTGCCGTGAAGGGCGATGCCATCGTATATGCGCTCAAGGCGAGCCTCGGTCCAAACAGACGGCTTGTAAGACTTATGTGCCTTGATGAAGGCCGTGGCACCAAGAGCACCGTCGACCTCGAAGCGACGATCCCTGTTTAGCCACTAGTCAGCATAGTGTATAGAGGGTGCTGGAGAGACTGGTCTGCTGTTTGTTGTCTGTCATGTCCCAGAAATTGTACAAACCACCGAAAGACAAGGCTATTCGACGGGAGCGCAAACTCACTTAGTCACCCAGGGCGAATCGGGACTCACTGTAGCGTACGCAGTTAGCCGTGGCCAGATACCGGTATGAGAGACTGGGATCTAAAATCACTTACTGTCCCAACCCAGATCGTGGAGAATGGTGCCCAAAGCATGAGCTTCCAGATCAACCTGGGCCTTGAGAGTCTTATTGGCGTTGATGGTAGCGGCGCCGAGCAGCCATGTGCGCATACAATGCCAGTAAAGGTAATCGGGAAACTTCTTGATCAACGCGTGGGCGTCGCGAACGATCTGAGTATCAACGACCTCAACACCGGCGATGACGGTGGTAGGAAGATGCGGATGGCTGGGGTACTTGGGGAAAGCAAGGGCCGTGGCGCTGAGCGCGAGCACTGACACGATACTGCTGACCTTCATTTTGTTGAAGAGGCTCAAGTGGATGGAATTAATCGGAGGCGAGAATAGGAAGATCTTGAGATGCGTGAGTCTGAGAGTATCGAGATCACCGACGCTACGGAAAACTCATCCTCTTTATATAGCCTTTCACTCCAGTATCATGATATGGGGCGTGAAAGATGAGGTTGAGTTCATGGCGTCTTGAGTCTTACTCAACCTCGGTCAAGAGCCCGTCTCTCGCTTGTGCTTGGCTCTCTCATGATTTCAGATACTTGTTGATCTGACTCTCCATGATATGAAATCTTCGGAGTGCGCGGTGATCATCTAGCGCCTTGGTAAGATTACCCCTTTGCTTGTGTCCTTGGCAATGACTAACAACCTTAATCAAGGCAATGAAGGCGTAGATTAAGTACTTATGTACTCAGTGCCAACTTCTGCCCTCAGAAGTGGCTTGGCCAATGCATGAACCATGTTGCCAATCACCCACTAAGTGCGGGAGAGGCTTGATGGAGTCCCGCCGGCAACTGTTAAAAATCCCATCTCACTTTCGCAACACATAGACACATATATCCACTAACCTCTCTCTCTCTCCTTTGTCATTTCTTTTGTAGGTCCCTGTTCAAAGAAGCTCTCGTCTCTGTGACATGAGATGTGCCTGTTCATGGTAACCCGTACTTTTTGGTTGCGTTTCCCGAAGGGCTAATGGTAGTCGTCGTCTTAGTAGACGTTTAGCATTCCGGGCATGATTGGGGGTTGGTTAGGTACTCAACCTCGATCACCGACATCTAGGTACCAGAACACGCAGGCGCATGTAGTAAACTACGAGAAGAATGGTAAGACGAATGTATATCTACGAGCAACTTCCACCACTGGCTGAGATCCCTTCAGAAATTTTGATCAGACTTGGCGCCGTGTATGACTTGAGCAGACGTCGTGATAAGCCGGCACTCTCGCCATATGGCGTACGGCGTTGCTTACTTAGTATGGTCAGCGTCACCGCTTGCTGCCAAGCGAGTCTAACCAACGGCACGGCTGGAGAGCCGCACATGCTTGCGGTGCCCTTGGTGGTGTCACCCCGCTATCTCGGCCAGCGAAAGGTTTCCATAGTGGACCGAGCTGAACAAGTTCCAGAACAAATGTGGACGTATTCCCCAGTATTCATGTCATCCATTTGTGTAGCCGTGATAAATACTTGCCGATAAAACTGCATATTTAAATTTGCCGCCCAGCGATCAGCATCCGCCACGTGTCGACCTCATAGATACTGCTAGTAGATGTTTGAGCTCAGTATACTAGGTAGTACCTTCATTCATGTACAGTGAGGCGATTGCATATTGGACGGTAACCAGAATAGAGCAAAAGGTAGCAATGAGAGAGAGCCGCATACGTGAGGACCAACGCTAACCGTTCTTAGCTTATACATATGGTCGTCTGTTAATTCGTATCTTGTTCGTAGAGAGGTACGAAAGGTTAGACGATGGTTCGTCGTCCCACCTGTGCCCGACTTTGTGGCCCTCCATATGAGCTAGATCTGGACCTAGGTGCGCTTTGACGATGTGAGAATGATTTGGAAATGCTCAACCTGGGGTAAGCTTGTCCGGGTGTTGCCTACCAGTAGCTCTTAATCAGGGAGAGAATACACTGGCCAGCATTGAGTTTAATTTTCTAGTCAGTTACTGTTTATACATGTGATTCGCCATCACCCCGCAGGAGTTCTGTGATCGTCCACGATCCGGCCGGGGGCCAGTGCTCTGGTCTAGGCAAGGATCATTCCCGCCAAGCTCGGGTAAGACAGATCTAGGAATTTTTGTTTTGCATAATCATTCAAGGATAATATTCGCAGTTAAGGCGGTATGCCTAACGCCGTACAGCATAGGATAGCCTTCGTTGCCATCGATTGACCATGAAGAGTGGCACCCCAAACACCGACATTATCTCATATTTGTGGCTAACTCTGTACTACGTGTTTGCTCATCAAGCGGTGTGTCAACTATCGTCTAGAGAGCGAAAAGCTCACGCCACATGCTTCCGTGCTGGGACTCATGGATTTTAGGCCTCCGAATCTAATGGTGCCTGTCTCAGAAATGCTGTCCAGCCCTCGCTCGACTGAGAGATATCTACGCCACTCGTCATTGACGAAGGTCGATGAAGGTATACTATGTGGATCTAGAACTCCTAGTAGGCTTCAGAGTGGCCACCTGATCACTTGGCGCTCTAGAAAAGAAAGATATATTTAGACGCTCATTGGGATTACCGGCATCGTTAACAAGGACTATTCACCCTCTGTCGTTGGTTTTTGCACAGCTGCCACTTCTTACTGCCGCGTTGTCTACTTCCCAGTCTCGGTAATTTTCCCACACGGTAGAGTCCACGTCGTCTCCTTTTTCGAACCGGCAAGTGTCTCTTACACGACACAGGTCTTATGCGTATACACAAGGCGTAGTAAAATATCAGCGAAGAGTTTTATTTATCTATACCTCTTAATCATGATGAAGCTGTTGATGCGAAATTCGCCAATTCTATATTACTTATGAGTTGCAATCAGCTTTTGCCAAGCAAGTAAGCTCCGTCCTGGGCAATGCGATGCACCGTTTTGAGAAATCATCATTAGATCATTTCGCGAAGAATGAACAACACAAAACTTACACTCTCGTATGTTTATAAATACCTCAAATATCTCTTTACTCTGTGTTGATCCATGTGGTATCCCGAATTTTCAACTCAAGCTCACTGAGGAGGACCCAGGTCAGAGAGTAATTAGAAATTCAGCCTTCGGAGGGGAAAGGTTGATGACGAGAACGCACTCTCATGCCGATATCTCCCACCTCATCAGCACGCTTGCTAGATACTATCTCCAATCTAAGAAACTGGTAAATGCTATTGGTCAGTGACTTGACGGCTATCCGATTGTCGGCGGAACACAACGGCAGCCATTACTACAACGTTACTAAAAGTAGAACGCAGTCAAAACTGGACGCTTGACCTCATCTGCAGCAAAAATACTGGGACTCCAATCAAGTAGTGCCTTTATAAACTCTTATCCTACAGGCGCATGAAAGATGGGCTTATCCGATACCGTTGCCCGCAGTGGCGATCATCTCGTAATTCTAATGAATACGGCCGAATCTTCAGGCCATCAGACAGCGTTGAACGCACGAGCAATGGAAATGCTCTTATCTACTAGTAATTACGACTGCAGAGTGACATGGGGCTATCGTTTTTTGAGAATCCCAAAGGTTCGTCCCTCGCGGAAGCTAACCTCTGCGACTTCGGAAGACACGTAGATAGACGTGACATGCCACGATCTTGACTCTAGCGAGAGATTGCATGCATATGGCCAGGACCAAAGAATGCGAGGAGACCTAGGGTCGCCGTACAGCAACAGGACTAGGCTCGTTGGTTGGCTCACGAGCGCTTCTTAGATGGTTACCCTTACATAAATTGTTCAAAGGCCACAACACAATGTCGATCAGTTTACGGAATTGCGCATTGCGGATTCTTTAGGGTAAATTGATCGCCTATAATTAACATATGCTACGATCTAGGTAAGCAGTCAACATACCGAGCTGCGTCTACCATCGGACCCTCTCCCTCCCGCTCTCCATGTGCCTGGGGCTGAGCTGAGCCTCGAGGCACTCCAGCTTGGCGATCGTGTCGTCATCCGAGGCGCCTAACTGAACCATGCATGTTGAGCTATTGATATCGAACCACGAAGAGGCTGGGTTTGGTGTAAGAAGCAATCACGTTGCCATCGGAACTCTTACTGGTAGACCACTCTCGCGCGACCATGTTAACAGCGGTCTCTACACATAATTAAGCGCCGGAAGCGGTCACAATCCCAGGGTATCATCACTGTGGACCCGCCGCACTAGAAGCCTGGGTCGCCAATCAGATGCTTGACATGTTACTGCGCCGCACCGCAGGTTATGCTGTTGGTTCATCCTGTTACTGCAGTTGCAGGTAGTCAAGCCAAAAGCGGCCTCTGATCATGAGGCTTGTCTGCATTGTTCAAGGGGTGCTGGTCAGGCTTCTCGAATCCTTCATGAGTTTGATCCAACACTGGAGGCTTGCTACCATGATAGCACTATACCACGCGTACTATAGCGCCAACCATGCCCTCGAGGAGTATCTTTCTATCACTTCTGCAGGACTTGTTGCTTGCAAGCAGTGAAGGGATGCGAGACGGGGGTTAAATGTGCTGTGTCGACAAGGCCACCTGGCTGGAGGCCGCTGAAACGATTGCTGTTTGGATATGGTCATCTGCTAAAGGAGACAGCCTTGGGACATTCTCGAGTGCTTGTCAGCCCAGAGATTTACCCGCATATTTATATCGGTTAGCACGCCGGCGCCTGGCTTCCAAGGGATTTATTCATCGTTGTGTTTGAACAGATCTACACTTTAGTTATATTGCGCTCGTTATTATACGGAGCAAGTTTCATTCCTTTACCGTCAATCCTAACCCTTACCGCCTCTACAATGGTTCAAGTGAGGGTATGTAATGATTGAATGTTCTTCGATTACTTTATGCTGAGTTGTTTAGGTTTCTACTCGGCGATCTGCTGACAGAGAAGGTTCCGGAGCTCGACGCGCCTCCTATGTTGGTGAGGATGGTGATTTCACTCCGCTCTCGTCTAGGCCCGAGTCTAGTCGCGATGGCTATCCGTTTCCTCGTGCGGAATTCAACTTTCGCTTCTCTCCTGATACTGTTCTGCCGTCCGTTGAACGTCCACCTCCGGGCGAAGAGACCCCTAGCTTCTTATCCACGCCTTCCACCCCTGATGTCCGAATTCCATCAGTCTCCGTTACCCCATCTGGCTCAACCATTCGTGCTGGTCGAGATGACACTATTAACGGTCTTGGTTCCCAGCTCGGGGGGTTGCGTTTCTCAACCTCTGATCCAAGCATGGATATGGCCAATATATCCAGCGCCCTTCAGCAGATAATTGCAGGAGGTAGTCGTCGCTCCAGCCCCCTACTTGATCCAGTGCCACGTACTTCGCTCAGCCCATCACCGGGGAGGCTAGGTGCCCAGCGCAGACGCTCGAGCTCTCGACCTATTGTTGAAAAACATAACGTTCGGGACGAAGCTCCGCCCAATGATCGCTTTAATCTCCCAGGTTTTCGAGAAGCGCTACGCCACACGAAGAGGTCGATGACCAGATTGGTCGATGTATTAGGAAGCAGCGCTGTAGGAATCGAACCAGATTCGGTGATGCAGCGTCTCCAAAGTCAAGCAAAGAACCTATCCCAGTTCGAATGTCCTTCGAGGAGGACCGTTGGTTTTGTTGGAGAGTCAGGAGCCGGTAATACTCCCTTCTGAATGTTGATATAGTGGCCGAGTCTAATTTCAGAATAGGAAAAAGCAGCCTGCTCAATTCACTCCTGGATTGTCGCGATTTGGCCAGATCCGTAAGTTTCCTCCTGCGGGCCGGAGATGAACTATCGGCTTACTCATTTAACTGTAGAGCAATGGTGGCGGCGCATGCACTTGCGTTGTTACGGAATTTCACTTTCATGAAGACGAGCGGTTCGCAATCGTAGTTGAGAAGTTTTCTGAGGCCGAGCTTATGCCTCAGCTGCAGAGTCTACTTCAAGACTATCGACACTTCCACTTGAATCGAGACTCATTCTCTTCCCAAGAAGAGGTTGGAGACCTGGAAAAACGAGCCGGCATTGCCCGCGACACCTTCCAGGCCATGTTCCCGACGGCATTCATCGGAAACAATACCTTCTTATCGGAAAGCGAGGCAGAAGCTCTATCGACTCTCATTTCGTGGGTGCAGAGCTTTGACAAATCCATAATCCATGATAGACGGTCTGAACTGGGCCTTGACGAGTGCTCTTCATGGTTAATGCAGCTTTCTTCGGATACCTCGTCGGAAAGAGTCCCTCTCTGGCCGTGGATCAAAAAGATCATGTAAGTACAAACGTCCTAATCCAGTCAATAGATACAACTACTGATATTATAGTGTCTATTTAAACGCCCACATCTTGAGCAGGGGGCTCATTCTTGTTGACCTGCCCGGTATGCAAACCCCCAACCCCCAACAATAAAAACGACCGACCAACCCACCTTATCCCACCTCACACACCACTGCATCACTGTTCCGCGCTAACATGGCTACTCATAGGTCTTCGAGACCTAAACGCGGCGCGCCGGAATATTACTGAACGCTATCTGCTTCAATGTAATGAAATATTCGTTGTAGCTGCCGAGGGCCGAGCAACGACGGATGAAGGAGTCCGAAGTGTCATCGAACTCGCAAAGAATGCTAGATTGTCTAACGTAGGAATTATTTGTACAAAGTCTGATGTAAGCCGGTTTCATCCTACCCTTCCGTCCATAGTTAGAATCAAGCGCTCAGTATTCCGCAGGAGATCAACCCTACGGAAGCCCTGAAGGACTGGAATGGGAAAAGTGCTGCCAACGAGCTTCGACAGAAACTCGACAGTAAAACACGAGAGGAGTTATTAATAGAAAATCTGGAAGAGAAAATAGCGCCATATGAACACGAAGGCGTCGAGGTGGACGATTTGCTAGAGCAGGAACAAGCCGATCTCCGTCGCAACAAAAGGCAACTATATACAAGCAGGTGCGTAACCCTTCCCTGTCAATTTTGGGATATGTCTCTAATGATCCGGCTCTAGGGGAAGGTTACGTGGCTATGAATTCGAGTAAGTGTATTAGTATTCCATCTACGAAAAACTTTGTTAATCTTTCGATTAGTTTACAACAATTTCTCATTACCACTCGTAACGCAATAGTCGAACAGAAACTACTCGACCTCTACAGACATGAAGTTCCCGGCAACCAACTTAAAGTGTTCTGTGCCAGTAATGCCATCTATTGGAACTGGCGTGAAAGGCCCAAAGACGAATCACTACCGTATCTCATACTCAGTGGAATACTAGCAATTCGTCAGTATTGCATGTCGATGGTGTCGGAGAGTCAGTATGTAGCAGCGAAAAAGTATATGCGAGACGACATCGGAGTGCTCCTCGGCGAATTAGACCTCTGGGTGCAATCAGGACAGGGGTCTTTGAACGCCGAGAGGAGAGAGAGCATTCGGAACACTCTTGACACTCTAGAGAAAAAACTGTTCTTGGTCCGAAGCCCCTTTTCGTAACTGACGAGATTTGAATCTAATGCTTAACACAGGAACTGTGCGGTCGGGCCTCGAAGCTCAATGTAGCAAATACGTATAAACAGGAGTTTGACACAAAGCTCTACCAACCACAGGGTATGTGCATATCAGTGCGGTGTCACGTCACGTCGGTACTAACTAGGACTAGGAGAACGCGTAGGTCAATGGGGTGTAGCTGCTAAGGGTAAAAGCGATGATTGGAACGGCGTAAGTAGAAATGAACTCCGAAGGGCTCTTACCATCTTACTAACTATACCCTATTAGTGGCATCACGGTATGTCTTCTATTAGCATGGCATGAAGAATGCTGACGAATGAAGCCTCATACGCCGCGTTCTGTCGCAACTATGGTACTCATTGCACTAGAACCATTGGTTGGCGAAATTGGAACGAAGAGATGCTAGAGCAGATGACAAATGATCTCAACCCTCCTTGGGAACAGCTACAGATTTCTCTGGATCGGCAAGGGGAGGAGATCGTGGATTTCATCAACGATATTTTTGAAGAGGCAGAAGAATTCTTAGGTGAGCCGAGTTGCCCCCCTTAGAAATACCGCAACTAATGAACGAACCACAGACGACAAACTGAGTGACTTTCCTGACACGACAGGACCCATTACATCCACACTTGTTTCCCAGAAGCGACTTATGGAAGTCGACCTTCAGGCTATTTTGGATGATCTGCAAGGTAATTTGCGGTGAGTAGCTAATTATATGGTCGATCGGATCCCATCGGCTCATAGACTCTCCTAGGACGCTTCGAACGGATGCTTTGTCCGGTATTCGTACATCGTTCATCGGAAAAGCCATGGAAAACGCATATGATAATGCAAGGCGCGAGAGTGGTAAGCAACCAACATAGTCATCCTCTGTATTATGAACATCTTGCTAATGGTAAATGACCAGGCGGAGGTTGTTTTGCTCGGCAGAAGGCCATCATCAACGCAGCCGTGAGACGCAGCGGCCTTTTCACCGACCTATTGAGAAGTTTCAAGAGAGACTTCAACGGCTACGTAGCCAACGCCCAGGAACGTATGCAGGAAGTCGTCAGATCTCACTTCGATGCTATGCGGGATACGTTTGACATCATCCGGAGTGACAACGCTGCTCTGGAGTGCGAGAATGACCCTGCGTTTCGGAGCCGAGTTGAAGAGAGGCTGAGGGCTACGAAGGACGAGATGAGACAAATATGTGATGCCATTGCATGCTGATCCGGATGATCTCGCTGGTCAGGCTATATTTGCTTATTAGAAAGCAACTGGTCAGCGTAAATGTTCTTTATTAGAATTGTCTTATATACACCGCTCTCTTCGTTACAGAACTATACCCAGGTAGATGAATACGATGACAGAAACCTTCCTTGAACTTGACGATATTTCTTCATTCTTCTCGAGAGATCCTTCTGCCGAACCTCCCTTAACTAGATCGGGCTATCTGCTGCACCAGTTCCCTGCCTGCGACCCTGTATTCCATTTAATCTCTCATTAAGTCAACACATACCCCTTCATACCGTTGCTATCGCCAGCCGTGTCACAAACTCTGACCTAACAGGTGACGTGAGCTTGCAGGAAGTTGTATTAAGCTTATCCGAAATAGAGTTGTAGAATAGATTTGTTTCACGTCGCGCAGCGGCACCATCACCACGTGGTCGGTCATTCTAAGCTACTAGGTATTTTATATAATGTGAGGTTAACGGTCAGTGTAACAGCCCTGAGTATATTCTGAGTACCCATGAAGGTTAGGAGAACTACACATACAATATATCATCGCGAGTTCTGCCCCTGAAAGACATGTACTTAAGTATCTGGGTAGGTACCTACCTACTAAAGATACAGGTCTCTAGGATGATAATCCTGTAGCGCGGCGCTAAGACTTGTACCAACAGGGGCTTTTGGCAGTGAAATATTCTCTGTCTACTTCCTGGACAAGGGCTGTTGAGTGACAAGAATATTTCGAGACTGATCAACATCTCATTTTCTACTTAAATTTCTATATCAGCCTTGCGATTAATAGTACTCTTTCTCACTTAGTGCCTAGCGTCGCGCTACATGATTATCATCCTAGAGACCTGTAGTTGGGGTAGTGGGGCAATATAGAATTAACCCCACCATCGCAAAGTACCTTAATGCTACGACTGACGTCGTCTCTCACTTTGTCTCATTAGGTAATCTTATACATACGATATCATCCTTCCTTCCCACTACACCTGACGCCGTACATCTGCTGGCATGGCGCCCAATGGCAGCAGCAGCAGCAGCGGCGGCGGCGGCCGCGGTAGGAGGCAGCCCATCGTCGTCTACTGCGAGGGTTCGCCGTCGTGGAATCCAGACGCCTACCTCGCAGATACAGAGCTCCACGCCCGCGCCGAGGCGCATCTCGCCAACAATGAGCTAAAATCCGCCATCGCAGCATCCTTCGCGCTGCGCCCGAGCGACGCCTACGTCTACCACGCCATAGTGGCCGTCACGCTGCCGCAGGTGCAACACGTCGTGTCCCTCGGCGGCGCCCACGGCCTACACGACTGGTACTATGGCGAACCGCCGTCGCCACGAACCGACTTACACGCAAACGCATCCTCCGACCCTTCCAACACGACCACATCCCGACCGCCCGTTCTCCCGCCGCCTCCGCAGCCCGACATAGAAGCCTACCTCTCCATATTCTCCCCCGCGAACTCAGCCTCGACGGCGCTGAAGAACTACACAGCCAACGCGAAAAAGGGCTCCCTCCGCCGCGAGATCGGCGCGCACCTAACCTCGAAGCGCTACGTGCACCCCTCGCTGAACCTCACCATCCCACGCATAAAGCCCTCCAGCAGCACGCCGCCGCCGCCGCCGAACCCCTACCTGAACTTCCTGTCCTGGGCAAGCCGCAACTTGGAATGGGCGGGACCCAGCCCGTCGTCGGCGCGGGGCCGGCCGTCTTCCCACTACGTACTGCCCATCTTCATGCACCACTTCGGCTGCGTCTGCCCCTCGCACGAGGCCCTCGAGATCCTGCGCCTCGTCGCCGCGGGCCGGGAAATCATAGACATGGGCTCGGGAAACGGGTACTGGACGCGGATGCTGCGCGACTACCACGCCTTCCACGCCCCTGCCCCCGTTCCCGTCCCCGCCCCAACCAACTCGCATAAGCCAAAAGCGAAGGCGAAACCTACCGCCCCCCTCCCGCTCGTCACGCCCGTCGATAGCGCCCAGTCGAGCTGGCGCACGACGTGGGTCCGCGACACTCTGATCGCCGACGGCACCACCTACCTCTGTGAGACGCGCTCCGGCGCACGGGACGCCGTGCTGCTCCTCGTCTATCCCATCGTGGGCGGCGGGGTCGCCGGCGGCAGCGAGGGCGGGTTCACCCGCAGCATGCTCGCTGCATACGAAGGCGACACGCTGGCCGTCGTGGGCACGCAGAACCACAATGGATACACGGGGTTTCGCGACATGACCATGGACGAGTTCATGGCGCGCGAGCACGGCGACGAATGGGTCAAGGTGGTGCAGGTGCCCTTGCCGAGTTTTCCCGGCAAGGACGAGGCCCTGTACGTCTTCCAGCGGGGCCCGAGAGCGTCCTCCTCTTCTCCTGTAGAAAATAAGACGGATAAGCCCGGACCTATAGATCAAATTAAAGAAAATACATGACCGACATGGTCAATCAACAAATTACCAATAGATGCACTACTTCTACGTATTGCCATCGCTTCTTGAGACCTGTAAGCCCTTCGTGTTCCTTATCGTCAGTATAGATCGTGAGTAATGTTTCTATCAGGAGATATAGAAATCGGGTGCGTGGAGCTCGGACTAGATTCTGCAGTCAGCATGATAATGATGATCAACGCAAGAGATTCCTTCATTGTTTGCAAACGTCTGAGCTACCTGGACTATCGCGCCCTTTCCATTCTGTTCACCCCGATATCTGAGGCCGAATTTCTAGCGTCAGCTGCCAATTTTTCCAGTCACGTCACAGAAGCAGATCGCCCGCCAACATAGAATGTGCCCCTGGTTTACATCTCGAGACCGAAACGCACTGGGTCTACCATCTAACATATGACACTTCAAACCTCCTTTTTCGCAATACGTATTTGTCAGTCGACTCAACTCATTTTGCAGACACCACCAAATCATAAAAGGCATAAAGAATGACTGTAGCTGCGTCTTCCGCTACCAAACCAGCCGCAGATGAGGCGGTGTTTTTCGTCTGACAATGGGCTCATTCTCCGTTCTATTGCCATGAAAAGTCTTTTCCAAGTCTCCCTGGAGGTTTCCTTCTCCGTTTTCTTCCATTCCGGTAGCCTCTAGTCGCCCCCTTTTTGGGGATTTTTCTTCCGGTTCTCTCTCAGCCCACTCCTTAGCCTCAGTGCAGGGCGGAACTGGAACGCCTCTATTAGTGCTTGCTTTGAAAACGTCGCCGTGGTCCGCAGAACTACTAGACTGTTTGGTCTTGGCGCTCAGCGTCAAATCCTCACTTTTCTGGAGCAGCTCCAAAAGCTCTGCAGTTAGTCTCTCACGCTCCTTTCGTTCATTGGTAATTTGGAGTTGCATGATGAGCCTAGATTCACGGGTCGCTAGATCCACTACTTCCGGCGAGAGAACGCCGGTTTCCTCTTGTCGCAACTGTGGGACCACCTTCGTTGGGGTTGCCACAAAGGTGATGTCTTTGCTTGGTCGAGTTACAAACTTCTCAGTGTACTCTGCAGTAGGAGCGTCCTGCCGTGACATCAGTGCAACAGGGGGCGGAAAAGCGGAAGAAAGCTGCTGGTCAGGGGAATGAGCGCCACTGTGATTATGCGTTCCAGTAGGGATTGTCTTTAAATCAAGGTATCCGTTGTCGTCTTCCTGATAAACATCGTATTCATCATCCCCGTCTAGGGCGTCAATCTCATCTTCGGAAATAACAGCCACTTTGGAAAGTTTCGTTGCGTTGATTGCATCGATTAGCCCACGGATCGGCATGTTAATGGCGCCTAGCCAGTGGGAACACATCTGATAAATTTCTGTATTCGACGCCAGCAGCTCTATCTGCTTGGCTTTGACCTCTCCAAGGACTGATCTCGATTAACTAAATCATCAACAACGAGGAGATCAAGATCACTTACAACTTTCTATACGACCGGTTACGATCTCACTAGCGTCTTTATATGTGAGAAGCCGAATCATCAAAGAGGCGCGGACATAGCCCGCACCGCTCTCTAGACGCCTCTGCAGTCTGCTCAAGTTGTTTGGATTGACGCCTGGTGGCACGTTTGGTCCTGGAACGCTCGCGAAAACTGTACCAAAGTGCTTGATCAAAGAGTGTCGATCTGTCTGGGAGAGTTGTTGCTTCCATTCGAGATTGTTGAAGTCTCGACAGCGCTGGTTCAGAGGCACGGGGAGATCAAAATATTGAACAGTTGTATCACCTAGTATAGACGTCCTGGCGCGGTGCTCAATGGCGTTGAAAATCTCATGGCAGTCGAGGTCATCTGGATGATGTGTAGCAATGAAGCGTTCGAAGTCTTTCTTGGTCTCCTGACCAAAGTTTGATGCCCAGTGGTCTGGCCAAGCCAAATAGGACTCTTCAATAAGGTATTTGATATGCTTAAGCTGTGAGGCTCTATTGCCTCCAAAGGCATTACCCAGGAACGCAAAGCACTCGTCAGTAGGTGGGAAGGCCTGCGCAGACGGGAGCCCATTCCATTTCCGCTCGTACCATTCCAAAGGTTGGTAAACAGAACTCTTCTCACGATGTTCAATCAAGACCTCCCATTCGTCCTTACTCTTGGTGAAGGAAAAAGAATGGTCTAGGTGGCAAGTGCTAAGCTCGCCAACTAGGCAAGAATGGATCTTAACCTTAAGTTGAGAAGTCAGATCTTTTATTTCGTCGGATGGCGGAATTGGCCCGGGGTATCTCTCCCCCGCTCTGATTTCAGGGTCGACCTTAGCCTCGTCGAGCGCAGGGCAATTCCAACCACAGAAAATATGAACGAGATCCTGCGCAAACAAGCCACCAAGCTGCCTGGCTAGGAACTCAACTCGGTTTCCACGCAGTTCATTGCAATTGAGACGGCCCAAGGAAGTATTCATCTGCCAACCGGCAGAAAACAGGGCGGGCGTAACGATCGTAGCATCGATATGGTTAATGTCATCACCAATATCATGGTGTAACTCCTTCATGGTATATCGGTGGTCAGTATCCAGATTGCCGAAGTAAATGTCTTGCTCTAAAGACGTCAGACCGCAGATGATGAGCAAAAGTGGGTATTTGTGTTTCTTCACCACTTCCAGCTTCTCTTTCAGTGCTTGAGTGAATTTATCCTTCAAGGCCGCGGCAGATGTTTCCACCTGTATATTATCTTCTCTCTCGGTGAGTCCGTTGGCTGTTTGGTATTTTCGTGGCCTGGCTGCAGAGCCCACCAGCCGTCTATCCTTACCATGAACATATCGCTTTGGATTCTCTTCAGCTAACGCTGGAATATCGCACATGGCTAACCACGTCTGTGATTTCGGATGATTCTCTCCACATAAAAGCGCTCGGAAGGCCAGAAAGTCGGCGATATGCCAACCAAGATCATTCATACCAGCTTTCTCCTCTGGCACAGTACAGAGACCAATAATGGCAGCATATTTATGAACGTTTGGGATAACTTGCGAAACGAAACTTGCTCTAAGGACGTCTCTCTTAGTTTCAATAGACTTCGGAGTAAACTCGGTAGCAGTAGGGGTGAATGATCGCCGGCGGCCGCCGTCCGTAGAATTAAGAGCTGACAAGGAAGCCATCTTTAAATCGATCAACCTAAAAATCACATCTCTTCAATCCACGTGCTATGTTAGCCTAATTGTCCTCTCTATCAGTGTAGACAATGATTTAATAAAGTATGACTCGACACTTTAGCGATGAAGTAGCAAGAGACAGCTCAGGACAAGCAGATCTGGGCAACTGGGACACGCAGGGAGGGAGCAATCAACGAAAAACTTCGATGCCGATGGAAGGCCAAAAAGTTAACAAGCGCCAAGTCGAGGGCGAAAGGATTGTAGTATCTTGCGCGATGTGAGCTGAAACTTACCACTTGGCCAGTCGAGGTCTTAGTCCAGGGTTAATGAAATGTAAGTATCTCTAATAGAGAGAGAAGGCAGCGTAGAGTAACAGAGAACTGTTTCTAAGAAGGAATCGGGTACTCGTGATGTGGACGGAGAGTCGAGGTGGGCCAGAATTTCTCAAGTGTTGGTGGCTGCGTAGAACTCCACAGAACCTGAGGACTATTCTTGACGCGCAGGTGGCTGGAGAACCTGGCACTGTCAGAAGCAGGCTGTTTGAGAAAAGAAGCTGTACACGGGACCCATAGATCACCCTTCTGATGAAGACATGCGACGGTCTTGGTGGTGATGTCTGCTGGATAGCTATCAAACGAGCTGCGTAACATTAGATCTCATTACCAGTATCAACACAGGAGGAACAGACGATTATGAAGGATAGATGGATTGGCTAGATTGAAATACCTCCTCGTATAGTTGAGTGTCAACTCTGTAGGAGGGCGTCGAAGCCGAAATTGAAGCAGTGGATCCGACAGTGAGAGAATAAGGGATGCTCTGCCAGGTCGCGTCCACTAGGTAATTCGGATTGGTATTGCTGTCCACGTACGGAGTCAATAAACTATTGGCAACAATCGACGATGTAAAGCACTATTGCAGAGGCGTCGCTGGACGATATGACTTGACCACCGTTGCAGATGTGTACCTAGGTAGTGTTACCTTACCGTGTGAATGTATCACGTCTTCCGAGGCGATGCTTGCTGACGTGGATGCAGGTGGAAGGAGTCTGCATCAAAGTGACTCACTCACTGACATAGCAAGCCTAAGTAATGTCCAGAAGGAAGGAAGCAGGAAACACGAGGGCTTTTTGGCTGACTCGGATTGTCCGAGCTTTGCTCGTATTAGAGCAGAGGAGTCGCAAACATACACCTGTGGCTTGACGCGGTCAACAACAGAATGGTATGGGCTAGACACAGGTGGAGGTAGGAGGCTGGCCAGTGTTGTAGGTACTTAAGTACCTAGGTGGTTTTGGTAGGCAGGCAGCAGGAAGGAGCAGGCCTGGTTTACCAAGTCGTTGGTCAAGTGCTCTTCTCTCCTTTTTATATGACTGTAGCAAAGCACCTTCTCAGGAAAGCTGCTGCAGAAATAATAGGTGATATTTACCTGGGTACCTAGGTATTTACAGGCAAGTGCGGTCTGCCTGCTCTTGAGCACCTGCCTGCATAAACACCAGACTGCAGGTGCTTTATATATGTCCACAGTATGCTTCTATACCTACTTAACCTACCTAGGTAGGTATACCTACACAAAGACAAGACTACACAAATTCATAGGTGCTGCACATGACCACGTATGTAACAAAGTACATGCTGAAGATCATCAAGCATCAAGATAGACCACAAGTTGGTTTATATATATCCTCTATATTAGGTGCTATCTGGCCAAGCATGAGTGAAAATTGATGTTTTATGGGGGTTCGATGAGTCTGTTAGGTACTCATAAACCAGCTATAGTAGATCAAATTAATTTAGCAGGAGAGTAGGTTGCAAAAACAACCACTCAAAGGGCAGCGTCCTAGTCTGATCACGGGAGTACTAAACCTTGCCCTGTCGATATGTTGATGTATCCATGCAGGACATTCTGGGAATCCACCTAGACATCTGGCTTTATCCTTCAGGGACTTAGCACCCTAATTGCCTCTCGGCATCTAACAAGTTGTCTATCGGTACTAGAAAGACAGCTCACAAGACAAATCATCACATAAGCTTGTATACGACCCCAGTGTCCAATATATAATTATACTGTCATCCTATAGAACACATCCAAGCTGATCTACACTTGCCACAAGATCAACTTCAGTAAACGTGTTTACCCACATCAACACAATCAAAGTTCCGAAGTTTTGTCTCTAGTAGTCTTCTATCAAGGCTGATGGAGCAGTGATATCGTGCATATTGACGGATCATTTCCGCTTAGACTATTATGACGCTTCTTCAGAGGTCGTGACTTATATATGTATCCCGGACAAACAATGACACAAACCTCACCCCAGCCACATCGTGATAAAGCACGTGAAGTCCACTTCTCAGAGGCTCATTGCTGACAGCCACAAGAGGAAAGTTCAAGGGCCGCGGGACAAAGCAATACCCGTGGACCTAGGTACCTGCCTAAGGTACTATATGACCATTGTACAGCACTTACGGGTCTTCCGGAGCCGAACCGGCGACGACCCACCCACAAGCGAGCCGGGAGAAACCGAGTATCTAGGTAGGTATACATTGATTGCACTTGGCCTCTGCTTAGGGGCGGAATTTACCAATTTTAACTTGGTCCCAGTCCCAGTTTCTTGCGGCACAGCTGGGGCGAGTCGAAATCCTTCTCAGAGTACATAGGCAAGGTAGGCGATCGATAATGACGGCTCGCGATCTGACCTCGGCCGGGGCTCCGAAAGTCGCGATGCCGACCCATCTTGTCGACAGTAAATAGTAGCGACTAGAAAATGGGCATGAATAGGCTTATTTGTCCTCGAAGCTGCCTACTAGGGATTGACCAACACCGTGACTTACAATCAGGTTGTGCATTGCTGATACGCCGTATATGTCCATGGTCATTGCCTCAGCGTTGCTTTCGTGGTTTAGGTAGGAACTACAAGTAGTTATACTTAAGTAAGAATGATTGCGAAGGCAATGGTTTTTAGCCGGCGCATCCTTCGGCCGCGAAGCCATGCATGTGGTTAGGTTAGCTGACTTTGCGCCCGAATCGTACGGTGAGACATACCTAAGTAGGTAGCTGGGTTCAGTAAGAACCTACATACCTACCTACCTACCTACCTACCTACCTACTTAGTAAGTACAAAGGTTCCTGTAAGCTGACCAGGGGGCATTAAGTGTAGCTATTTAACTGTTTAACTGTTCTCAATTCATCTCTCCTCATATCCCGAACTCACCGCAATAATCTTCGTCCCATGCACCGATTTTGTCGGTAACCTGCTACACTTAGGCATCCCACTCTCCACTGCTGCAACAATGGCGTCAAGGGCATTCTTTGATCCCCTCGTCCTGCTGCGCGTCGCGCCCGTCGTCACGACGACTATGGCCATGCGCTTCTCGCACGACCAGTACTTCTTTCTTGGCAACTTCTTGGCGCCACAGCATCGCGACAAAGCCAACGACATCGTGCCATCGTACTTCACCACCTTCTTCATGCGGGGCATCTGGGACATCGGCATCCTCTACACGCTGACCCCTGCCCTCGGCATCACCAACTTCTACTCCAACACCAACGGTGCCTGGAAATGGTATGCCGCCGGCACCGCGCTTGCCTTGTTCCATCTGGCCTTCGCGCCTTTCGTCAGTACGTTAATAACCTGGTGCTGCTGCTGGTGCTGCTGCTGCTGCTACTTGAGGCGACCGAGTCGCTGACATCGTCTCTACACGCAGTGTACAAGGTCAAGGGCCTCTCAGATGATGAGCCCAAGGGCCAGGGAAACAAGCTTCTTCGGCAGTGGCTCGACGTTCACATTCTGAGATCTTGGCTGGCCGACGTTCCCGCCTGGGTCTGCTTCACCATCGGCTGCCTCAAGTCCCTGCAGCCGTTGTAAGAGAAGCGCATTGATGGGACGAACGTCATGTCTACCCTTCCGGACATTCGTGCATGACAATTCATGGAAATTGTAGAAGTTCCGCGACCAAGCCTCCTCTTACTCAAGAGCGACTCAAAGTGCATGGAGTAAGGCGCAGCTGTTTCTGATCGACGCATATACCAGCGCGAGCCTAGAAGAACGGGGTTTTCGGACGAGTGCAAATCGCTTCGCAACCCAAGTACGACGGATTGCTTCATTTGCTAGCGCTGCGACCCTCTATTGAGAGGCATATTGTGCACAGGCTGTAATTCTCTCCCGACTTAGATAGTCGCAATGGCGCATGGTGGTATGACCAGAGACAGATGCCATCGTGCGACCCCTGCAACGTCAAGTGCGTTCCTAAGACCTACGTTAAGAGCCAGGGTTCAGGCCCAGAGACTTGATAGTTGTCGTTTCACCTGCCTTGTGCCAATTTTGTGAGTCATTGCCAGCTATAGAGCACGTAACCCGCCTGGTCTGTCAGTATACAGATTTGTTTGAGCAATATTGGGAACCGGAAGACGTCCGAGAGACTACATGAAATCTTAGGCACTCAGATGCAGAAGTTCTATAGCGAAATTCTCTATTGTTCTAATATCAGGCACAGTGTCGTAGAGAAGGATCTGTGCCTCGGTGCTTCTAGGGTTTCTTCACTATCTCACAGATTATACGTATTGCGGGAGAGGAAGAATACAAGACCTAAGACGTATCTCTCGACTTATGCCTGGTTGCGCTCAAATAGAAGAAAGCTTATATATTATACCCAATTGAGACTTCAAGTTACTAAGCTAGTATCTTGGCCACCAGTTTGTCTTTATCGAACCGATTCTGCCTGTAATCTACAGTTCGTTCAAAAGGCATCTCGCTTCAAGTAAAATCCCCACGGCCACTCCAGTCGAATTCTTAATTCCACCTTGGAACCGCGCTCGCTGTTTCGGTTCCTATGCATTAAGCTTTTCGTCGTATGTTATGCTCATCGAAACCTGTGTGTGGGGTTGTGTTGCTTCGTGGGGCGTGGTATCATTTTGCGTTAAAGATTGCCGCATCTGTATTGCCCGCCACTCCAATTGTGTCTAACTCAAACCCAGAGCAGATGAATTAGCTTGTATTGTCGGTTTGTATCTTATGGTCTCTTCGAGGAAGAACCCTTAGACAGCACCGCCCATTTTCCGTACCACGTCAACAACGGTGGACTTTGTTTCTCGCTCTATGTCGTGTCTGTTGCTCAGGTAAACGTGCTCTTTGCTTGCGTCCGACACATACTCGACAGATACTCCTAATTTAGCACTATGCGGCCCAGAGTCAGCTACGTTCGTTAAGCATGAAAACACAGTGAGGAGAAAGGAATATTTCCGGGTTTCCCTATGGTAGTGTAAGAATTATATAGCAAAAATAGTTCAAGGCCATGACGGCGTAGACTTTCGATAGTTTTGGGCCTGATTTTTACCGTGTTGCAGTGGCTTTCCATGTCAGCTGAAGCTTTCTTCCACATTCCTTCCAATCTCTTTTTTTCCTCCTCAGCTGTCATTGCCATTGAGACGAGGTGGATTCTTGGCCCAAAGGGCTATTTAAATTGGCGAATGGTGAAGCATTCTTTATGTGTAATGAACAGAGAAAGGCGAGTGATGATATGTCTGCTGGTGATTTATGGGATATAGAGGATAAGAGCAGATGATGGTTGATGGCGGTAAGGTGAATACTGGACATTATTTAAAGGTGAGCATACTTGATTAAGAGTAGATTTGAGAATACACAGGTCTACAATATCTTGAGATACCAACGCGACAGAAGTTGTAACATCTGTAGCAGCTTGTATGGGCGTGTTTGCCACTATAACAAGCGAAAGGGATGGATAGTTTCACATTGCGTGGCTGTATACCAGCGTATTTCCTTAGTAAATTCGCTCAAAGAAACATTCTGTTACGCAAAAAAAGAGACCTCATCCCTTGGGGTGCTCGCATTTGCCTAGGACACATTGTTAAGATGGCTTGAGCAGCCTCATGCCTGGCTGGTGTTGCCTATAAACCAGGGCTGGAGTGAGCTTTTCAATTAAGGGACCTTCAGCTGGCATGCCGAGATGTCTCATATCGAGTTAGAGCGATTTGATGATTTTCCTATATCCCTTTCCAGCATCAAGTGGCTCAAGGAGGGAGGCTGTATTTTATAAGCCTATCAAAAGATCCTCATTAGATTTCGTCTCACATTGTGGTCACGAATCGACTCACTTGTATTCTCATCCATCCAATCAGGGCAGCAACATGAAATGAGCACGCCCAGCTCAAGTAACCCGCCGGGTAGTTTCTCGTCACGCACTTCGCTTCCAAAATGCTCGGTGCTAGAAACCTATCCGAGCTTAACGTCCTGGCAGTGGTAGAGATTGTAAGTGTGACCAAGATTCTTGACACAGTTCGATATGCAGACAAGCAGCGATGTACCTATACAACTATCACCCTTCTCTATGTCCAGGGCACCTGCATGTGTTATTCCTACTCTATGGAGTGGCCCTATCAACCGTCGTCTATGTATTCTGAATTACTCTCCTCCCTTCCAACAAGGTGGGCACTTGCCAGTCTCGAAAATGTACTATGCAAGGTGCACATTATTTGAGTTGGCAGACCTCGGGACTGAGCGGCCTGGCTACCTCTATAACCAATACAACAACATCTCGCCCTCCCCCTCTTCTCCAATTTCTATCTTCAACTACATACATACCTACTATGTGACTGCGTATAAGCCGCAACTGTATTTGGAAGTCTTCAAAAGGGACGTGTTACTTCATGATATCTTCCATTGGGCTCACTCAGCCCGAAGCAACAGCGTCCTTGATAGTGTTTGCCCGAATCATACAGGCAGAGAGTAACGACACAAACTCCTAATATATGATAGGCATGATGAAAACCTTCCCGGCGTCCGAACCGCATCCGCACCCGCTTATGACCCAACCTAAACGTAATTTTGCTGCTGTCTTTAGGCATATGTCGAATCAACTATTTGCTCTGCACGTATCCCTACCCGAACAATGACAGGTGGTTAAGCTTGAGTCTTGCGTAGATATCTTTAAGTTCAGATGCTGGTTGAAATCAACAAGCACCCAGAGGAACTCAAAACATGTGTGATGGGAAAATAACGCAATTGAAACCTCTGGCTACCCGATATGTACCTATCGGCTTTTTGTGTGCCGAGCACTGAGGCACCTTTTACCTTCCAAGTATAAAGTTTAATACCAAACAATAATCATAGGTCAGGTAAATAAAGCGCTGTTGAAGTGACGATCAACCAAACACCTTAACTTCAAACACCAATACTTACAGATTGTATGTGTATGTAATGGGCTTAACTAAGGTCAGGCTCCCCGAATTCACATAGTTTGGTAATTTGCCATGTTAAACTGAGTTGTCGACGTCGTAGTGCGCCCTTACCAGGTTCAGAGTATATGATCAAACACACGGGCACCCAAATTCACAATGACAGGTTATACTAGTGATTACGTACCATGCTGATCCCTTGTTTTAGGTGGGATATGCTTTTCTAGATGCGCTTACTCATGACCGTATCCCCACGTAGCAGAACAAATGTCAAGGCTCGGTATCCTACCATCTTCTGGACTCAGCCTTGATATAGTGCGTAGCCTACTAATAGCAAATAGATCGAGCCCCCTCCCAGGCAGATAAGGCGAGCCCCCCTGTCTTAACCCTGAACCAACATCTTGCGCGGGATGGTTTGCTATGGCATCCGGGCAGGCAAGGGCTCGAAATGAGATATCAATAACAGAAATCAAAATCCTCAATGAATATCACTTTAGATTTGTAGTTTTAGTAGCCTTGGCCTCCTTGACCTTCTATATAGACTACGCGATGGCAATTCCGGGAATTTGATTTGGGCTGTGAAAGGGTGCACATGCCTCAGCTACGGAGGGCCTGGTGCAGATTGATAATTCGTATTATAACATCATGAATGGTATCCTTTCAGTGAGTCTTCAATTTCCGCTACCCGTTGACAATTTGTAGAACATGACCAAACTGGAAGTTCCATTCAAGGGTTAAGATAACTTCTTCACTTTCATTTCATCCTCCTCTTTTCTCTTCGAACTCGGTTTCTTACTCGAGAAAACAATCACCATTTTGTACTCGACAGGTATGTTATTGCATCGAGGAATGATGCAAGATTGCATCGGCATATGTAATAGAATAAGACAAGCCTGGGCGATTGCGAAATTTGCAGGCTATGAGTTGTTATAGCGTCGGCCCTCGTCTCTTATCGGGCCTGTACAGGATACGCTTGGATTGTGGTGTTATGCTAAGAGATGGGGCGTATCCCTGTAACCGCCAAAGAATACAATACCAAGAGGGCGGTTAGGTGTCTTGTGTGCGGGTCAAAAACGCTATGATGGGAACCTGTAGTCGCCAGCGACTGAGGTTAAGGAATGATGCATTTAATATACAGACGAACACTGCCATCATATTAGCTCCAATTGATACGCAGGCTATCCGCCCTTGTCCTGGGGGGTCGTTGTTTTTCTTTTCTTTTCTTTTCAGTCATCGAGAGAAGCTGGCGACTTCTGGGCCTGGTGATCCTTCTGCACAGATGAGGACGTTTAGTCGTCACCGGGTTTTTCCGCAGCGCCCATGCGCTCGTTCCATCTTCTCTTGCCAACTCGGGTCTCGTAATGCGGTGCTGACGTTTTGATATCCATCATTACATTCTCAATAGCAGTTCGCGTTTTATTGCGATAACAATCGACTGCTCAAATTAGTGACTTCAACCGGGAGAGCAATGGCGAATAAGACTTACGGGCTCGCTGCATGAAGATGGTGCGACCTGCGAAAGGCCGGCCGTTGAGCCACGCCATTCTGTAGCCCAGGTCGTTCAATCGGACCTCTTTCGTACGATTACTGTTTCTCATTCTTGGTATAGCGACTTCACCAGTCCCATTCGCAGTAGGGACATCCACTATGACGCGATCTCTCGTTCGGTTTGTCCGTGAGCGACCTACCCTACCACCATCGACTTCCGTATCGTGATCGCTTAGATCATCTTGAAAAAAACGACTACCAGTTGCGCTTGGTGGGGGATCTTGCATTTCACGGGGGAAGTAGCTGCGCGGAAATACTGCTGAACGTTTGCGGAAAGAGTCGGGAATCTCCTTCGTATCAACCCCTTCCAACTGTACACGCACGCGCAAGCGACCACCCCGCCTGTTGTCATCAACAAGGATGAACTTACGCTTCTTAGATTCAGGGATGTCGGGAAAGAGGCCCTTTGGGTTAATGTCCTCTTCTTCTCGGTTGTGGCGCTTAGCGGCAATCGGACCATGATGAGGACCGCCAAGGCCGTCGTGCATTGGGGCCATGGAGGATCCTGATGTTGCATGGCTAGGGTATTGTTGAGGATACCCGGTAAAGACATGGGATGGCCGGACGTCATCTGCAGATCCTGACCCCGGTCCTCCGGGTGCCTGATGATGGTGATGGGATTCATCCATATATTCTCCATCGCCTATAAGAGACATGGGAATCAGCATAAATTTCTCAATTGCAATGGGGGTGGTGTGCTGGATTTAGACATCTCGAGAATCAATGTAATTGCGATTTGAAATGAAAGGGGTCTGTAGTACAAGACTGCGATGGTATGTGAATGAAATGATATGTGCGCGAAGTGTGTTTGTGCAGCGGAATGCAGAACGATGCCATGCAGCGTTTGGGCCAGGACAGTGACAAACGCGCCAGCAAACCAAGGCGACTAGTTATTGTACAGAGATAGTGCCAGTTTTTCCCTATGCTCCCCATCACGCCAGCGGCTTTCGAAGCCCAATATATAAACATAAGAAGCATCCATCCCGAAAAAGCCAAACAGGTTATACCGTATAATAACAAGAGGTATCACAACGACAACGATAGTGACTGTAACATCAACGCATCAATCACATCTGGTACATACCGACTTCATCCCCTCCACCCGGTGCACTTCCTTCATGGGCGTGATGATGATGCATCTGTGAACTCATACTACTCATCCCAGGCTTGCCTAGGGTTGCTGCGGACCCTGGTCCGATACCACCGGGGGTTGACAACCCTGCCGGACCGCTGGGACCGGGCATGTGTGTCGAATGAGGAGGCTGAACAGTCTTCCGATTGTTCATCTTGGCCATACGTCGCACGCGGCGACTTCGTAACCTGGGATCTTGATTGCTATTCCGCCAGCTGTCCACGGCTCGTTGGATAAGGCCCCTCTTGCCCCGGAGACATGGGTTCAGCTGAGCGAGAGCCCAGCCCACTGTATTGCATTCAGTTTCATACTGAAGTCGGTTCCCACGATATTGTTCCTTGGAACAGCAAGCCCGGGGATAAACACAGTTTTCTGTCCTGAAATCGGCGCCGAGTTCATCGGTATTGACAGATTCCACGTCGCAGCGTATTGTGTACTCCATTTTAACTCGGTCGCGCGAATACTCGAATGCGATCCATTGAACCCCATTGTTGTCTTGTCTCACAACTAATGGCGTTGTGGCTGGAATAGGCCCCGGTGCGGCATTATTGTTGATGCCCGGCGTTGAGGAGCCAGTAGGCGTCGACAACTGCCCTCCATTCTGGTTAGGCTGAGGAGTCCCCAACGGCCCAGAGCCGGGCCGTTGTAGTTGAGGTGTCATCTGAGGCTCCAATTTCGCGTGTCTCGGGCTACCGGTCATCCCTGTCTGACCGTGCTGACTGGCGTGTTGGGGGATCTGATGTTGCGGACCAGTCTGAGACATCATCATACTGGGTTGCGACGTCATTGACTGATGAGGTTGTTGCGCATGTTGCTGATATGGCGATGGTGCCTGCGGCGGCATCGACGAATATTGAGGTTGCTGTGCGCCATAGTACATAGATTGGTGTTGCAATTGCGAAGGAGGCTGGCCATAAATACTTCTGTGTTCATGGGCTGATGGCGACGCGACGGAAGCTGGGGAGTTCGACTGCGGTGTATGATAAATCGGCGGGTATGGTCGGGACATTTGAGTTGCAGCCATCATATCGGATGTGTCTGTGAGGGAGTTAACCAAGGATTTGCAAAATCGACTTTAAGTGACGCGACGCGTTCGAGACTTACCTGCCGACGTGTATCCGCTCGTTGTGCCAGGGGTACTGTAAGGGCTTTGGTGGGCGTAATATGGAATATCTTGATTGTGCTGGGTACTCCCTGAGTGACTTGACCCCTGATAAGGCTGTATGGAATGCGACGAGTACGCTGATGGGTGCTGGGATTGGGCCGAGGGGGCCTGGTGGTGTTGCTGGTGAACGATGCTAGGAGGGCGGGTATGCTGAAGATGTTGGGGAGGCGCCGGACCCTGAGAGTGGGGGTGGTGCTGGATAGAGGTAATAACCATTAGTTCTGAATTCTCATCGGCAAAATTAAACGCTAGAAACAACCATAAGAAGATAAAGAGACGGTTGGCCTTCTATCTATGATGATTGTGGTGGTACGCGCCCTGTCAGGGTCTAGGGAACTTAAACTATCCCTGATGGCGAGGTTCTGCGGGTAAGGCTTGTAAGTTGACGGGGGGGAGCTCCGAGTGGTAAAACCAGGGGTGAAAAGGCATTCTGACAGGAAGGAGATGCAGTACCAGCAAGCGATAACCAGCTAATTGCTCCTTTCGGAGAGTGGATAGATAGAAACTAGAGAGGGTGCCTGATAGTCGAGAGATTCACCGACTAGGTTCATAGATCAATGTCTTTGGACTTCCTTTCTCAGATGGAGAAGACCGAAGAAACTACCGAGTAAAAGAGTGAAGAAAAAGAGGTGAATATGAAGTTGCCAAGGGTCATGAAATATTTGTAGAGATGTTCCAGGGTTCTATAATAATTGAGGTGTAGGTCGAAACAGCAGGGAAGAAGCACCATGTAAGGATACGCCGTCGAAGGCAAACCAGGATGAGCGTGGATAGAGCAAGCGAGACTCGATCCACTCGTAATAGGAAAACTCGGTTAGGTACCAAGAACAACCTCAGTCCGAGCAGAAGAAATGATAAAAGGACTGTATGAAGGGGCTCGCAGCACATGCGAAGTTTGCACTAGAGTAAATGTAAAGAGAAATCGAAGATGAGATTTTCTTCCTTCGAGAGGGTGTGAACAGATCAAGGTGTGGACCAATGCATAGAAGAAAAGTGACTGGGGCCTTTGGCACCGTGGATGAAGGGACCAATGATAATAACGCTGAGAGGACCAAGCAGGAACTGAATACCCAATGAAGCACTCTACTCCGGGTGAGCCAAGACAACAGGGGCGAGAGAGCTCGAGAAGAAGTCCCAGGCGGTGTGTCTACCAACAAGTACCGGTACCTCAGCGGGATCCTAGGCGGCGTGGCACCAAATGTGGTGTACTTTGTACTTTGTTTGGATCCGAGTTTGGAAGTGGGTTTAGTCTACAGCGCACATGCTGCTGTACTGTACTCCGCCAGCCTGTTCTTAGTCGGTCTGGTAACCCATATCCTCGGGGTGGCTCACAGCTTGGACAAATATGATCAGGGAACAAACACTGCGGAGATCGATTGATTGCTCCCCTTAGTCGAATCTCGCTATTGGAGAATCGGGTCCAGCGTCACCTGGGCTCGTTTGCACTTGCGTCATGAGCACAAATGCCTTCTCAAGTCGCAGTTCTCTCTCTTCGGGCGTTGCTCTTTTGCTTGTTGCGTGGCCGACCGGCTGACAGACGGATTGTGCCCGTACAAATCCGGGATAGTGTTGTGAAGGTGCCGTGCCGCAATTTCTAAGCGGCAGATAAATGTGGGAAGAAGAGGCCTAAGCACTATGACTATGGCCTAGCGGAAGGCGAGAGTGGGAGGTCGCATGATTGATGAGTGTGCTGACGTTTCCAGGCCGCATTTGGTATGGGCGCAAACAACAGCGCACTCGTAGCGCTGGCTAATTTCGTCGAGGATAATTATCCCGAAACGCTCGTCCGCACAGACAGTAGAGGACCTGCAAGTGACGCTGGAGGTGAAGTACGGTATGTGGATGTGGCTAGTGCTTGTCCCGACTGCACGACGGCTGGTGATCACTTCTCGATTGGCACCGCGAACCTGAGCTCGGACAGACGCTGTGCGTTTCAACAAGCTGGTGGGCGTGGGCTGGTGGGATCTGGGCACGGTGGTACTGGGATGGAGAGGGAGTGGGGCGGCGGACAGTGCATGTGGGAGTTGCCGACTGTCGCAAAATGAAGTGGTTGGCTGCGTCCGGTCGTATGCCCCGCCTGCAGCTAATGCGAGGTCCATCATGTACATGCCTAGGTACCCTATACAGCAATGCTAGGTCGAGACGGGGGACTTGGTGCCACTGGTGGATGGAGTTAGGCTTGGCGAGATTTGGCGACGACGCTAAAGACGCAGCCCATACCAAGAAGTAGCCATGGCCTTGCTATTCCAGAAGGGACAAACCCTCGCCGCAGCACAACCCAAGCATTGCCCCCCGGCAACAGCCCCCGGTCGCTGTGAAACACACATCGCTCCCCTGCAATTCCCGTCGACGCTGGTCGAGTCTTGACCAGGACAAGCTTCTAAATTCCCTGCGAATTTTCTCGAAGCGGGCGCCCGGCCACGATTTGCGTGTTCCAGTGGTTGAAAGAGCAAGGGTTGTTCTGGTCTGCAACCCGCGGCAGCTCACACTTGAGGCTGAAAAACCGCGCCCGTTGCCCACCGCCCGCGCGGCCATGCGGACAGGCGGCTTCAGCTCTAATTCCGCTTGGCAGAGCTGTCGGAAATCAAAAGCAAGAGACAGGTTTCCAACTTAATACCATCATATCGTAACAGTGCCGAATAAGAAGAAATATACACTTACAGGGTCGCCGTGCTGTTCCTCCTTGACGTAGGGGCTCGGAGCCTGCCGGTGTTGTGCCATCTTCATGATCATTGCCGTTGGATGTCGGCGCGTGGTCTGGAGAATAACAGTTAGCTATCCAATTCTACAGCCATGATCCATGATTCGCGAGGCCATTCTCCACACCGGTTCGTAGGGTTGGCCGTTTACTGCCACAACCACCCGTCGCGAATAGAGGTCGTGGGCGCGCGCGCGCGCTCGAGCGACCTTCAACACAGACAAGGATGACCATGACAACGGGAGGCTTTGTTTAGACTGGTCATCAAGGAGATAGTGTTTCGGGAAGCAAAGAAATAAGAGTCTGGGGCTGGCCTAGCTATAACGTCGACACTTACCGTTTTCTTTAGGAATAAATCTTCCAGAAAAGAGACGCTCAGTCGATTGCGCGCAATGATGATAATGCTCAGTTAACCGCTGTTTACGATAAACCTACTGTGAACGATAGACAGAAACCACAACTGTTATGAAGAAGGGATTAGATATACAGTTATCGACAACGAAATACACGCGACAGTGTCAGTGACTGGGATAGGGATTGGGACGAGGATTATAAATAGAAGCGGGTCTCGATAACGCGAAAGAGAAATTAAATGCATGGGCTAAAAGAAGGGAAGAAAAAAAAAAGACGAGGAGCGGGCGGGATTCTTCGCATGAATGTACTCATACGAGTACCTTTTCAGCTGAGCTGCCGAAATTGCATTGCGATTGGCGCCAATCTAGGGTCACCTCCAGCGAGTTGACAACAGCGCAGCTATAAAGTCGAGTAACGACAAGAGAAGACAGCCACAGTCGCGTTCTCCCGAACAGGAGAGACATACAGAGCATACGAGAGAATATGGAGACAGGACTAAAAGTCGTACATACCTTAGAAGTTCAGGCACAGCCGCTGGCCTCCCGTGCGGTCTGTATGGCGTATACTACAGTCGTAGCGTCCTAACCTAGCTAAGAGCGGTCTGCGTGCTGCGTGCTGCTTAACGGGACCTGCACAACGGTCGCACGTTGTACGCTGCTTGTCGCATGTGCTGGGGTGACAAATCCGGGTGGGAGGTACAAGGAGGTAGGGGCCGTATTGCGGGACCCGAGTCTTCCTCGTGGCGTGTATTGCGCTATGTGCTGCTGCTGGAGTACCACGCTACTAGCAGTAATAGACCCGTCTCAAATAGGTGGTACTTGTTTTGTGTTAGGACGTTTCCCGTCTCAGAGCACCTTCTTTATGTTATCGCTCTGGTCTTAGGCACGCGATATCTCGTGGTTTGGGCTAGAATCCGCGATCAAATCTAGATACATGTCAGTTCATGCAAATTTGTACGAAGTAGCCGAGCTGTCTACACGAGATCATCGGTAATATAAGTAAGGAGCTGTGTTGCGCGACAACTGCAGGTTTAGAATGGGTTGGTAAAGCCAGTGCAGTAAGCCAGGGTACGAACCTGGACCTGGACCTGGACCTGCCTCTGGCTGGACCAGATGGGGGTGTTTGCGTGACGGGTGGGTTATTGTTTAGCCAACAGAAACAGACGCTAGGCCAGTCTTGGCACGCTATGCACCTCCGTTGACACCACTCCCGCCCCGGCTACAAAGTACTGGGCTGGACTGGCAGGGGTTGATCGACAAAATGACGCCGAAAACTGCCTCTCGCGCAGTTCGATACTGCCTAACAAGAGAAAATGGAAGCAGATGTTGGAAAACAAGAGGATAGCAAACCTATCACTTGCAAATATGTTCTAGACAAACATGCAGGTAGTTGTGCGGAGACTGAAAATGGGCTAGGCGGAGGAGGGGACGTCTTGATCTTGCTATGAGATACGAGAACATGAATGCGGCTAAATGTGGCAAACAACGCCATTCAAAGTAGGGTATTGCCAAGGAGCCCTGTGAATAGAGGTCCGCAGAAATAGATACACGTGGCTGAAGAGGAATCTGCACTTTCTCCGGGACGAGTCTGATTGTGATATAGAAATCGAATGGTCGTACCTGTATTATTATGTCTGACGACAGCGCTTTGAACAAATGCCTCTCGTTTGCGATTAATACTAACACCACATCGTCCACTTTAGACTCTCACTGCAAATCATCCTCGATCAGTTCAACAATGTTAGTGATATACAGGCCATCAAACAAAGGAACGCTATAGAAAAACTTACAAAGCCGTTGAATGTCTTGACTGGGCGCTTGCCGGGGCGAAGACAGGTAGCAAGGCAACGTGCTTCTAATTAGCGTGACGCCAATGAAGGAATACAGAGCCGGCGAAGAGGGAGTGGTCGCAACGCAGGATGCCTCGCAGAATGGTTGGTGGGGATAGTGTCCTGCAAATGGTTGAGGATGACGGATGTCGGGATTCGATCTGGAATCTATCGGGTCCAATATTTCTGTGTGAGCTAGCTTTCCAGAGCTGTGGGTGAACACCCGTCTATTGGTAGTGCGAACAGTATTGGATGCGTCGTCAACTATCACAATCTGGCTTGGTATATTTGAATCCGCTCGGCTTCAGCATAAGTCGAGCTAAACCGCCTCTCTACCGACGAAGGGCCAATTGTTCCCTATAGGATTCAACCGAACTACAAATATTCGTAGAGTGGCGGAAGACGCTAGCGACAGGATCTCAGAGTAGAGAATAGAGAAGTACCTAACAGAGATCATCATATCAGTAACTATGATTGTCACATAAGAGCAGGCACAGTCAATAGCATTGAGCAGCACTGCATCCGAGTAGTCTAGATATGGTCATCATAGCATTTGCTTGGATTACAGCAAGTGCCATGGTATGCGATAGCCACGCGATCGTGCGATGGGACGTATATCTGCCCCTTGTTTCTCCAGGCCGAGGGACCTAGTTGATGCCATGCAGTGCTAGGTATTCTTGGGGAGCACCCTGACGCAAGTGGTGCTGGGGGTCCGGGTCTTATGCATAATACAAGGGCATGGGGCGGTGCCAGGGCAGGTTCCCCTGTCTCAACAAGGTAGCTCCATCTTGGAGAAGAGCTGAAAATGAAAGCGAGCAGACAATAAAACTGGCAAATGGTATAAAAGAGAAGAAAGGAACCATATTGTATAGTGAACCGCACCACTTACGAAATCCTCGCAATGTGCGTAAAAATATACGCAGAGAGATAGTAACGGGCGTCGACCGAGATTACAAGCTTAGACGTGTTCAGGGCCGAACAACGAACGAGGAAAATGAATATACAGTCGAAGGGAGACAATCTGCATTTGCTTTCGATTAATCCACTTGCTGCTAGAAACAGAAAGGATATGGGGCTTGAAAGGGGACACGATGTAGCGAGCCAGTCAAGCACGAAAGGAGTTCGTTCATATTAATCTGAGGCGATACGAAACAAATGGCGCTGTGCTGTGCTGCAAGGGCATTTGGGTTCTCTGCACATTGGTTTGGCCGGGGAAAGCGGTATGGTAGGTCGGAGAGGTGATGGCATACGCGCTCAGTTGCACTCCTAGAGAACACGCATAGGCCAATGATGAAAGCAGTGACAATAGTTTTTCGCCCGGCTTGCGCATGCCGTACGCAGAAGTAATACGCCAGCTAGCATGGCGTCTCGTGCAACATCGGGAAGTAAATGAAGCTTAAACAGAAAGGAAAGGGGGACGAGAATGAAGAAAAAGAAAAAGACGCAATATACTTATAAAAATAAGAACAGAGTATAAAAATAAAGACGGTGAGTATACCTGAGCAGTTTACCGATTGACTGAGGACAACTCTAGCATTTTGGTTTCACTCTCTCCTTCTCCGAACCGTTTCCAGGGCGGCGAAAAGGAAAGAGTAGAGACTCGATTATGGCTGGATTTGGCTGGCGAGTTGCGGTTGAACTCGGACGGCGGTACTATGTAAATGGCAGCGCAGAGAGTCAAGAGAACTCTATATTTTTCAATGGATCAATCAATCGGGTTCAGTCTCTGGTTTAAGTTCAGGCTTAACTGTTTCGTAAATGTGACCTTGGTTGAAACAATCGCAACGTAAAACACGAGAGCGGTACGATCTGGGTAGCTATGTGCGGTCGATGATAATACTGATGAAGATAACGGTCGTGTTGATGGCGGCGGCGAGCTGTTTTCGGTCGCAATATTATATTTCAACTGGCTCGCAGATGTCTCGCGGACATGCTGTGGTTATGAAGTTTTGCAAGTGTCGCTGGTCTCGTCGCGAAAGTTGAAGGTCGCAAATGATGTATGTGGGGGGGGTTGATATCAAGGTACGTACCAGGTAGACGAAGCGTGCCTTTTTTTCAACGGCTTTTACCAGGATGACGAGGTTGGCGACCAGGGTTTGCAGGAACGTCCATGAAGCCAGTGGAGCGGAGTGGTTCTTGGACGAACTACGCATATGTACATACTAGTACTATCTAGGTACAGTGTGCACTTATAGGTACGGTACCCTTGCCCGTTAGTAGATGGGGTGAACTGACAGGTTGGCTGACAGGAACGGACGATTGACGGACTGAAGAAATATTGATCGGGACCAGCAACGACCCGGTAGTCCACCGTTATCTGACCAAAGGTACCTACCTACACTATGGTACTTAGATACCGTACCTGCCTTAGGTACGCTACGTATACAGCCAGTGTCGGTACACTCAGATACGCTTACTGCCTCGAGTGATACGCTACCCAAGTACATGCCCGCCTATATATGTAGGTGTTTTAGAATAAATACACTCAGGCGTGTCGTTATTTACTATCATGAGATCAATGCGACAGCAGAAAGGGGCAGCTTCAACAGAGTACCTGCTGTAGGTGCTATTATTGCCTACGTACGCAGTACACCGCGCTGCGATGCACTAATGTAGCTCGGGACCAGGGTCTCATATCTGGGCAAGGAGAGCTCTCCAAGGCGCTCGGCTGTTTCCTTGTGGCGGAACTTACAGGGGATGCCGCCTTGATTCGGGTTGGTATGATCAGTACCTAGGTAGTGTATATATGTATTACCAGGTATGTAGTGGGATGCAAATCTGACAAGGTGCAGACAGAGGGGGGCAAGCATGGAGAATGGGGAACGGGGAGTGAGACGAGGAGATGCGAAAAGTATAATACCTTGTTTGGAGGTAGTGCACTGGAAAGCAGCGTAGCACTTTCGATATCTATACTAACACTATTGAGTAGCCGTATACTATGTATGCTACTACCTGTAAGTGTTTATCACGCGCGTATGTATTTCTGCATGTGACTGTATACAACTGTATCTGCGGAACATTAACACTACCGACGATGGAGAGCCGAGCCTGAGATTAACATACGTATGCGTAGGATTTATGTGCCAATTTCCTACATATACATATAGTATGAAAGGTTGAACATGATAGTAGCGGCCAACGTCGACACTGTGTGTGTCTCTCTTGTTGGATTCCATAACTGTATAAGACGCGAGGCCGACACCATACCCAGCAAGGTAATATACTCATATCAAGTGCACTCGCGTAACACGCGGCACCTCTACTAGTATGAATGTACCTACGTATGATACATACGCTGCATGTATAATTCTTCGCTGTACACGACTTACCGTAAGCAGCATCAACCACCGCGCCGGCTTGAGCGGAAGCAGCCCGTCTGGATGGCAGTGATTGGTTGCGAAGTGCACAACTTCTACTACCCACTGGCAGTTACAGGACTCAACCAAGCACACCGCATATACCGATGCAGCGTTGTGCACTCTGCCGCTACTGTACTATGTAGATAGCTACGTAGTATTGTTATATGACAAGTCTACTTAATGTTTTGTTGGAGTTGAGCAGTCCTACCCAGAACTGTTATGTATTTGTTGTATACTGCGTACCTATACACTCCGTAAGGACATCCACACTATACCCCTTTCTCCCTGGTACGGCCTCAAAATGGTGTCATCTTCTGCAGCAAGTGCTATACTATACTCTACTCCGTACAGTAGTGTAATAGGTATACCTAATGTTTGTAAGCTCTACTGTGTAGCCTAGATGAGTTATACGTCAAGATGGTGTAAAGCTTGATAACTGGCTGAAAAGTTGCGATACGAGGTATTACATTCTAATGCAATTAGTATATAAGGTAATGCAAAGAGATATACATCGCTAGTTCTTACTAGTAAAGTCAAGTGTTAAGGCAAACGACTCCATTGACCTGATAGGCACTGACTGCATAACCACTTGGTAATCATGGAATAAAATATTGTAAGCATCACTCACATTAACAGTACCAATATTATATACAGCGTAGCATAGAGTACCTACTGTACAGTAGCTCGAGTGGGTCAACCCAGAGATAGATGTTCGGGTGGTTAGTTTACCGTTATACTTTAGTAGATAGCTTTGGCTGCCTCAAGCCGTGACTACCTAGGTAGGGTACCCAAAACAATGTACAGCAGACCACTGCCTACCCTATGATGCAGCCATGGGTGTAGTAGTTGATAATGCGGCAGTACTCGCGACAAATGGTGCTTGATTAAGCATACCACCATGTATGTTCTCGCTAGCTTGACAAAGAAGCCAGGTTGTAGTCGGAGCCACGTGAAGATGTCGTGATACAGCTGCCAGGGCAGTTGAAGAAGCAGCAATCCGACAGGGAAAATGGAAAGCCTTCTTCAGGGGCAACCTCGGCACCCTGTAAACCACGAGCGACGGGCTGGCCGCTGACCAGGCCAAGTCTGGGGATCCCGTCGTTAGCAAATACTACTCTGCCTGTGTGCCTGGGTACTGCCCAGGATTCCTATCCTGCATTCGAACCAGGTAGACTAGTGAGATCCAGCACCTTGGGCTGGGACGCCAGCTTCAGCTTCACCCCTGCTGATAGTGTGGACGCTACTGTACCTTTGGAGTGGGAATACGTTTTGCGTACACTACTACACATAGTACACTATCATACACATAACCATCCGGAGCAGCCTATGGAATTCGAGTATTTTACCCTTAATTATTGCTCACCAGCGCACTCCGTCGACCCCGTTGTGAGTACTTATTTAACCGACTATTTTAGTATAGTATACTCAACAGCAGATACATAGTCAAAGATATCAAATAGTAGACAAACAGCTGAGGTCATTCACCTTGGGTCCATTCGGAGTAATTCTGCAGAATGAAGATCGGCATCTCTGAAGCAAGAATCCGCCTACAGTCACTTCGAGCACTCAAGTTCTTACATACTCTTACATACTCAGCTGTAAAACTCCACAATGACACATCAATCACGATCGACTCGATTTGGCCTATCCGGTGTAGTTCATTTAAGAGCACTATTGCTACCGCGCTACCTAATCGACACTGCGAAGCGTAGAGTCGGCACGCGAGGAGCGCGTGGGAGTAGAAGCCTAGCGTCCATAGGTATGTGGTCCAAAAGTAATAGGAAGGATTTGCATGACTCTGTACACGAGCATTCGCCCTTCAGATAGGCAGGGTACAGGTACAGGTAATCAAGATAAAGATGTGATTAGCTCGGTATGTTCCGGGCGTTCGGATTGAAGCTATGGAATATCTATACCACGTAGGTATTACTTGTTGTGTCGGGAGAGTGCAACAAATGAAGTCTTGCGCAATCCAGTTAGAATATACCGCAAGATGCGCAAGGCATTAAGGGAAGAGACTGAAAAGGCCGAGTTCGCTCCATCTAAATATAGGCACAATAAGAACACCTTTACTGTAGCTTGGTTGCTGGTTTGGGAGAGCATAATAAGAATGATGGTGGATGGGCACAGTCGGGCGACGCAGACCGACTCGTACATCCACTACACCACCTTCCCGGTGAGGTTAATTCTCCAGCTGTATACTCCAGTGTAATGTATTGCTTGCACTCCTCAATTTTGACATAATTGGTGCGCCCTCCCCGAGCTTCGGGCCTATGACCCATTCCAGACGTCTCGAAACGGCTCATTGATATCCAAAACAGCCAAACGTCGGGTGATCCCCATCCACGCGTACACGTTTACCATATTCACTTGAACTGGAGTGCAGTAGGTATACACTACTTATAGCTACGCAGTCAGTAGCCGAGAAGCTTGGATCGTCGATGAGTTTTTGGTGTTTGATTATATGTAAACATCGCACACTACGTCAAACGGGGGATATTAACAATCCCATCCGCGCCCAGTTATACTAGGGACCAGCATGGGGATCAGAAGCAGTCACACTGCCGTCTCCATTCCCCCAGAATATGGACGAGCCTTGTTTCCTTGATCACCACGCCGCAGCACCTACGTACCTACTACACTAGACTGCGCATGGTAACTATCAAGCTACAGTAAGTAGGTGTCCTTCTTTCTATGTGACTACTACCTACAATATGATTGTGTACAAGATTCCAAGATTCCCTCTAGCGTACTAGCAGGGAAGCGTACACGGCGCAAAGAGCAAGTGCTTCGAGATGTAGAACGAAGATGCGTAAGCAGCTTATAAGCGAGTGCAGCAGTTCTGCATGCATTTATTGGAAGCTCCCAATCGCAACGGGTCCTACACCACTAGTGCAGGCTTCCAGGATGTTGCGAAGCGACAATGGCATCACCATGCTGTTCGTGCTTTAGATGGTCATCCCAGACGTTCGGGACGAGCCTTCGACGGGAGTTGCATCGAAACCTCCTCCTCCTCCTCCACAACGTCACAATTCGCCAATGGCTTAACCTTGCCATCACAGGCCGGTGGACTAGCCAGGCAGGGGACACCACACTAGTGTAGTACTGTACGGTAAAATAGCTGTAGTGTAGCGGAGTGTTGGCGGAGTGGCTAATTGGTCGGAGGGGAGAGTGCCAGTACCGGCACCTCGCCTGTGCGTACGCAGTAAGTCTTTCTTGGGCCTGGTGTGGGTGTGGTGAGCTCACCAGGGATCCTCTCGAGCAGTCCTGGTCCATCGAATGGCTTAGTACACTACCGATGGTTAACGCAGCAAGCTTCTCATAATTGACTTCGCACCCCTAAACAGCCCATAGTTCATAGTGTAGTTCCTTCGGACAGCTCTGGGCGTCGGCCATCTGCCGGAACTTGTCTCCCGGCTTGGTGATACGTTTCAAAATGTATGACTGCATCCTTCGCGTAGGGATACAAAGAATCGCCAACCTCTCTTTTCTACCAGTAAAGACGCGACGATGCCCTATACTACACAGTAGATATAGGTGCTTAAACCCTCACATTTTTGAGCCTAGGCAGAAATGTATTTGTACTTGTAGACTGCAGTGGCATGTGAGCCAACGCTGAGTTCCACACCACCCTTGCTATGGACAGGGGGTAAATGACTTGGAGAATCCTTGTCAGCCTAGGCAAAGACGGCACATGTAAGTAGTGGTAGTGTGTAGTTGCTCTACTGCAAACGGTAGCTCAGCTACAAGTAGCATGTTGACAACGACTACAATATCTATCGCATATAGTCGAGAAATTAACGATGCGAGATCCCGAAGTCGCAAAATCTATACACTTAGACTGGCGTAGTATACACTTAAGCATCGACCGACATTCTGACAAATCGCGTGGTGTAGAGCAAGTGGGATGACTAGGCCACTTAGGTCCTATAAAACCGCATCTTAACTGACCAAGCGAAGACAAGAGTGCCAGTTGGCAGTCTAGCCTCTCTTACAATAGCTTGTGGGCTTACAGTATAGTACTAGTGTACTACATTAGTATAGAGAGGTATGGAAGTATCCGAGGTATCCACAGGCACACACTACAACTATTCTAACTGCAATGATGGTCTATTGGTCACCGCCGATATTATTCACGACCTACGTGCATAGAAGCGTAGTATATACTATGTACAAGCGACCGGTATGCATCACAGAGCCTGAGGAACATGGATCTTCCCTTCTCAGAATTGATTTGTTGACGACTCTCGAATGGTTCAAATCTTGAAGTTTCCTACTAAGTATGTGTGCAGTGGACCAATCTGATTCACCACGCCAGCATAAGTTTGACTGATCATAGATCTGGAACTCTGAAAGGGTTTTCAATCTCACAAGGGAGTAGCAACTGTCAATAAAGCAAGGAATATATATTTTCAATTTGCTACATCCAGCCTTGGATGTTAACGAACCATCATTACGCTGGTTGTGTGTTTCGGTCTGGTGTTATGTTGATACCGTCTGATCTCATCAACTCAGAGAATAAAAGAATATTACGGCGGATGACTATTAGCATTAGGCATCATTGTACGGATGATCGGGTCATGAGAATTCTGCGTCACTGTACCTGAATAAGAGTGTTATAGAGATCTTGTGCTGCAGAAATCTCATGCTTACGGTGACATGTTGACTGTGATTTATATATATCTGGTATACTCGTATTAAGTAGCCTAAACCTCAGTTATGGCTGGTATTAGCTGAGTTTAGGGGTTTCAAAGCGGGGTTAAAGGTCTAGGAATTTGCAAGGCAATAATAACTTTGATATGACCTCCATTCGCATTGTACTAGTTAGTCGATGACTTGCGCAGAGTTGAAGAGCACTATCAAGCTGTAAAGTCAATGGGTTCCTCACGAACGTGACAACAGTCTACTCTGCGTTCGCCCTTCCGAAATTCAACCGCCGCACGATGGTCTTGTGAAGCAGCTTTACCACCGTGTTTGTGGTCTCGTTTTATTCCTAAGCTGACTTCGCGTGGAATTGCTCAAACTATGATTAAAGAAGCAACATAGTTATCAAACCGTCACTGACAAGGTGGTGATGAAATAAACGGGCAGACACAGCACTATTCCAGTATAGTGGGTCTGCCCTTTTTTTTTCCATCACCACCTCGACTGGTACGGATCAAGTCAGAATATAGGTTACTATGAAGTGCTAGCTCTCGCATAGGTGTTAAAGCGAAGCCAGGTAGTAGTTGGTCAAAAAAGATAACCAAACGCATCAGCCCCAGCGGCCAAAGCTTGTGTGTGGTTGATTTCTTGGCAGGGGATCGGCCAGGCAGCCGGTCCAATACTATTAGGATCACATGATTCTAGACTCAAAGATGCTTTCCATATTCTTTCCGCGCAATAGCAGAGCTTAGTCAGTTCTAACCAGTGTTACTGTCTTTGACACGATGGATAAAACATGTTCGTGAGCCTTATACTGATAGTTTTAATACTACACTTGATTAAATTTACAGATTAAATTTACAGAAGTTTCGTCACTTTAGACCGACTATCGATAAATCCAGGCGTACCTGAACCTGGATTCGAACACGTCTTGAGAATCCATAACTTATGCCCTTGTCTGCTCGTCTTTTGAATTATATAAGGCATTCGATGCGTGCTACGGACACATATGAACACTGCTGAGCCAGGAGTATGAACACACGTAGGAGAGAAAATGCAATTCCAAGATCGAATTATATCTGCAACGGATTCCATCTGACCTACCAAAGTGAGCTACGAAGACCTTTTTCTGGTTTCGGTCAGGCTTCACCAGGCTCCGCAATACTTGTTGCTCAATAGATACGTAGGGGTATTTGAGAGCTACTAACCAGTATTTCATACATAGGCGCGATGGTCATGCTACATTAAAAACATGAATTCTGCTACAGAGTCTCGTCATGATGTTGGCTATTTGAACTAGATCACACCGTCCAAAATCAGATATGGACAATAATATTTAAACGTATCACTCAATCGAACAATCATGAAATAAATCAGGCCACCGGTGAGAGTGCTCAACTATTATTCGATTCAGCTTGCCATTATCGACACTATGAATAGATTTCCGTGGTTTCACAACTGCATGTCCATTCTGTGAGATCGGGTGTTCTTATCTTCCTCATCATTGCGAAGGGGCCGTATAAGAAATGTTGCGTGAATACAGTCAGCTGTCAGAGTCACACTTCAGATTACGCCCACATGCATATCTTGGTTGAGGTGCAGCTTCATGCCCTCTCTGATACTACCTTACCGCCGCCGCACCAGAATCTTGCCACAGCGACCCCGGTGCTGCTTGACATGGGATATGAATCCATACGTAGGTATACTGTACACGCTGAGTCGATATATACAACGGATACTAATAGAACTGCCTCCAGCGTCATTGGCTTGTAAACCAATCCTCAATCAGATGTCGAGGTCCTTGAATGTTGTTCACATAATTAGTAATTGTTTGGTTAGCTCCCAATTCAGGCAAGACGGAAAGTCATTAATAATACAATATTACAATATTCGTGTTCAATTATGACTATGCAAGTCTACACTATAATGCTGATATACACAGAGCAAATGTCGAGCCGGTCAAACTCTAGCTCCACTTTCGGTAGTCCCGGTCGAAGCAGCAGCGGGGAATACTACTCAGATACCATTTATTCCCGCCTAGGATCTCAGCGGTATCTATACTAATACTACACGTAAATACCACAAGTCTGGACCCTCTCACCGCCCCCCCTGAACCTTGCAGGTCATAACGGCTGATTTCGTAGTGTACATTACGCGGAAAGAAGGAAGCTTGCAGGAGGGTGAAGCGAAAGAAACACGAGGGTGAGCAGAAATATTCCCTACCAGTAGAGCAAATGTAACGGTGTGATTACCCTGCTGCGTTGTATCCTTTTTGTCCCTCCATCTTGACCACCCCTGTCCATTCTCATTCTTCCCTCGCTTCGTGGTGCGTCTAACTGGCTCCCGCTGGCGGGATACTCGCGCGGGGGGTACAAATCAAGACTACTGTAAGAGGCGGTGCGGAATAGAGATCCGGCACAGGCATTATCGTAACGACAGGTGGTGTCCTAGTCACAGTGGCATCGAGTACTAGCAGATGCTGCCTACAGTACCTAGCCAGTACCGAGTTCCATCAGCCCTCTTCTACCATTCGCTAACAAGATGCGAGACATTCAGGTTTTCCGGTATGCGCCACGGCCGATCAAGATCGTGCAGAGAAGGCGACGTAAGCCAATTGCAGGAGCACCGTTACGCGTGTCTCCCCAACTTGTAGTATAACATGGCTTGCTACATTACAGGAGGGTCAGGCTATTCCTCTGAATATGGTCATTACCGGCTCGTCCATGAAAGGAGAAATTCTGCGGTCTTCTTTCCCTTCTCCTTCTTTCAGACGAGCAAGTCGTTCTCAGCAGATGTCATAGGTAACGGGTAGGTGTCCATCTAAACGACACGTCCGTTACAAGACACGCGTTCAACGGTCGCCAAAACAGCCAAATTGGTCGACCGTTGAAACCTACCACGTGTCGCTTAGACAAAAGAACAACGGCATGCTAATACGCTACAAGTGTACTCCACAAACATCAGTAACAAGTAAGATTTAAAGCACCTATTGGCAGCGGTCGCGCGCGTCTAGAGTCTGGCGTGAAGATTGAACGCGCAGCTAACGGAACACCTATCTTTTGAGATTGGCGGGGGCGTACGCTCACTCAAAGAGGTAGGGGTACCCGGAGGATTATTGTGTTCTTAGCACGCAATTTATCAGCGGCGTACTGTACCTTGCCTTGATTTCTTGTATCCACCGGACATGGGTGGCAAGGCTCAAGTAAACGAGCGATGGGTCGATCAACGCTCCCTGTGCTCCAATACACTGTAGACTTGGGGACAAAGGACTTCTGTACACCACCTATATACGCGGTGTTATATCACAATGAACACCAATATAGCTCACAACAATAATGGCATCTTCCTGCATCTCTCAGGAGTCACTGATCAAGCCTCAATGCAGATGAGTAACATCCCGAAATGAACGCAGATTACTACTGTAGACTATTGTAGGCGGCATTTCCCATAGCTTGACTACTTTACCAGATCAGAAGTGGCTAACCTAGACCTTTGACCGTCCCATGTGCAATCTCTAGCTAAAACGTTGGGGGTTGTGCAGGTACGTCTTCTCAAATGATCTGATATTCAAGATCGCTACATTTGATTCGTGTATTTACGGAATAGAAACACTAACCGCTTTGTTTGTCTGTCACGGACACGTACGAAACAGTAATTGTTTTGCTCCGGATGGGACGTCGATACGACCTTCTTTTGTTTGCTCATGCTCCTTTCATTTCCCAGATGTCATAGCAGATTAGTTGATTGACCATCGGGTCCCTCTCGTGTTCCCCAACGTTCCTTTTTTGGAGATGGGGAGGAGAGTTGCTAACAATACCCCAAAACCGATTAATAATAGTACCTAGCGGAAGGTAAATCAGATTCTCGTCTTCTATTTCAGATGAATAATTCGATGTGACGTTGTCCGATCATCCGTTCGATGCTAACGTACCTACTTGGAACCTGGAGTGGTCCCGATAGCTCGGATTCCTGGATAGATCTATGTGCGCATGAACAAGGGAAACCCGCCACAACACGGTTTGTGTGACAGCTCAGGGATCAAGTTTTGGGACCGCAGAGCTGGGGACATTTTCCGTTTGTCCTGGTGGCAGGCTTATTGTCCCCTCCGTATGTACAGTGGCTTAAGCTCTCTCCCTTGTCATTCGTACCAAGTAGGGGTTTGTGCAGGTCTCAAGGGAGAAGGGCGGGTGAGGGGAAATTTTCAGGGGAGGGGTGTTGGCGTTGTCGTGCTGCAGCGCCAGGGGTGGGCAGGGAAGATGATGACAGGAGGATATCTACCAAGCAGGTAGCCTGCGGGGGTTGCATTGGTCAGGGTTTGCTATCACGTCACGAGCTTTTGGATTGTATTTCGAATGCAATCAGAATACATATATGGTATAATTGAGCTTCACAAGTCTGCCCCGGTGATAAAAAGGAGTGCTTGGGAATTATGAGATGCCATTACGGCTTAGGTGTTTCGGTAGAGGAGGCTTTTCCAGGGAGACAAGTTATCAAACAAAACGAAGCTTCAGACAGTTTACAGGTGTTTAGCGTTCTTGAGGGTCCATTTAAGTTTCATATGCTAACAGCTCGATATATGTCAAGATATTGATAATTTGAACCTGGGGGAGCTTCGCTGTTATACCAATTTCTGTTCGTGATATGAGTATCTTGTCCCTTTTTATATGAGAACTTTAATTTTTAAGGAACAGTGCACGTCTGAACTTGGGGCCCTACTAGATTAAATAAGGCTCCTATGAGCACCTATCTGTTATTTTGACAATAGCACGTAATATTTAAATCAAGCTGCTACTATAGTTGGCCTAGAATTGAAAGTGAATTCATTCTTATAATTCACTTATGGAATGTTTCTTGTGTTATAAGCGGTTGCTTATTGGTGTGAGTCATGATTGTTCTTTTCGTGTTACGAGAATCTTACTCTGTTGGTTGATCTTTGACTATATAGGTTCTTCTTGCTGCAGTCATATAGTACTACGGTATCCCACAATAATTTCTGATATGGTGTCTTTCTTTCCTTTGCTCAACCTCTTGCTGCGTGTAGCCGATGGTCCAAGCTAGCTAATCTAGCAGCTTCTCAGAGATTATAGAACTCAAGAGCTCATAGAGAATGTACTTCAGGAAGGAAAAGCAAATTAGAACTGATATAGCTTCCATCGTTCCAGTCTCTTGTTGAACTACCTTGCCATAACAGCTTCGTAGAATATTACAAACCTATGTTTACAGGTTGTATGTCAAAGCAACATAATTTTAAATAAAGAACTCAGAATTTAAACAATGCACTGCCGAATCCTACAGACTCATTACATTCGGGTATTGCGCTGATCCTACTCACGGAGACATCCATGAACAATGGTGATGAGCGTGTTAGTTGAATGAAGAGAAGTGAAGGCTCGTGTCATATCCTGTAATAGGCCTCCCACACACAAATATAGCACTTTGAATGACAACGCATAGCTACATTACATCTCATCACGATTGCTATACCAATCAGAATGAAAAGGACTCGCGGTGGCCATACAGTATCGAAAATGCGCTATCACGCTCCGTCAGGGTCTTAAAACGTGTATAAGGGGTATATACGCACTCGTTCCGTCTCACGCGGGCCTCAGGTCTCTTCATGTCGTCTCCCTTGTATGTACCGACGCACGACCTTTGTTAGAGGGTCGACATTGTGGCGCGCTCCTATCATCTTGGATTGGTGAACCTCAGTCTGTGTCTATAAAGTAACGGCGTGTACAGCAAAGATATGAGTTTCATGTGCAATAATCCGAAATTACTCTCGTAGAAGACTGCCAGTACCTGTTCGGTATTGACTAAAGGCTCGCTTTTTGTAATCTTTGACAATAAGGCACCGTCCATAATATTACCGTGATATTCTTTCTTTTTCTTGTGTGCAGATATAATTTTTTTTTTTTTTTTGTAATGATATATTATCTCCTTGTTCGTCATACTCTACTCAGCTCTCTACTCGTCAAGCGATATAACCGATTTGATTCAATGTTAACGCCGCTGTAATGTCTGTTACGATGTGATCTATGAACCTTCTGAATGATTGTCTAATGTCTAGATATTCAATGTAGTTTCTCCCTTGCCTGAGCGTGCAATCTTTTTCGTATCTTCATCATCCCGTGTTCTGGTCATGGCATCTTACTTAACAGTGTAACCCTCATTCACCGCCTCCTTTTTCCATAACCAAGGTCCAACCCATGACTCCGAGAAAATTAAGTATTTACTCCATGTCGAGAAGAAGACACTGAGCTCCGAGGAATCTTCTTTTTCTAGTATCTGGAAACAAGACTGTTGCAATGTGAAGAGCACACTGCCAATGGCGATCCTCAGTGATCTTAGGGGGCCTAGCGACAGTTTCATGTGGATGGAGAGGGCGACTTTATTGAAACTTTCCCCTCTTATCAACGCAAGCTAGGGAGCAAAACAACATGGTGAAATAGTCGTACGCAAGGTAGAGGAATGGAAAGGCTCGTTGGCAGGAGGTGCATATCTCTTACAATTCCGACTCTGATGTACGTTGCTACGCAACGTCACGATATTAAGTAAGGCAATACCCACCCGTACCATGCTTCTTCGGAGACGCCGCGGGAATCAAATAACATCTTCTAATGACGGCCGATCGGAATTCATGTAGGTAAGAACGTGTACGGTGTTCACAACATCAACCATCCGCGAGCATCGAGCACAGGTTGTCTCATTAGAATAAGCGATGCGCCATCAATCACGTGGCTTCATGATTGTTGCACCAATGAACGCATTATATAAGCTGGAACAAGACTATAGAAGAGACATTCAAGATGACTAAGATTATGCCCGTGAGTGATCGGATAGTTCTCTGCATCCGTCGGACGTGGATGTTCGAAACCCAGCTCGGTAGACTTGATATACCGACTTATGAGATTTGGAATATCATGACAATGAGGTCATTTATGGGATAAGGATTCATTGATATTCAAAGTACCCAGTTCCCATGTTAATAGGCATCATGCTAAGACTGCACTCTCATTTCTCAGTCTAATACCTACCCGACCTAAATTACTTACGCATTTCCGCCCTTTTGTCGCCTCGTTTCCTTAATTGAGAGACATTCATGGCTTATAGTCTTCATGTGATTGAAGTGCTACTAGTACGTATTGTGTTTCACATTACCTTTCCTTCGAAATAACGCTATTGGATCTTATCTCTCTACTGTACTCCGTAGCTGATGGCAATATTTGGTTGCCGATCTCTTTTCTGTAATTGTCGCTCTTAACACCGAGTTCATGCCACTAGGGGAAAGGCCGAAGGAACTGCGACGTCTTGGCTCGACCGGTTAGTTCTTAGTGATTTCTCGGGGTCGCTCACCATTGTACGGCGCTATTGTTGTTATAACTAGGACCCGCCGGCAGACAGGCATTAGGGGGGTTACATATGTTTCCGGTAAAACCCCTGCCCTAGTGCGTGTAAATTTGAGCAGCTTCTTGTCGCTATTTCTATTGGAATACGCTTTCACCCGGTTAGGTGTAATAGCCGGCTTTTCGTTTGGTGCGCTTCCTCTTCGGATTTACCGTGTCCCGTTCGATTCGCCTCCCTCGTACTCGTGCTATGTTGATAGGTACACTCGGCAAGGGAATTTCTGATGTAGTTGACCGGTCTGGTTGGGGGTGAGAGCTGAATTCGCCCTGTCCCCGTTCGTGGTGGTGAGCTGACGAGTTTTTATTTCTTGGCGTCCATTGTTCCATTGTTTTGTCGCTGTGAAATTCAGGAGTAAGCGCGCAGGGGGCGTTCTCAGCGGAGAAGACCGCGCTGTGCTCTACACGTGTAGCTTTGGGCTTCCTTTCCTGGACTCCTCCTCCTGACTAATAATGATCGGCTCTCTGCCTGGGCAATTGCACAAGCAAACCACCGGCCGGCTGGCTTATCCGCTCGACACGAGCACCTCGTGATGTCACGCACAGAGCGCGCGCTAATCTTTTGACGACTCAATTACTCTCTCATACGCTCTCTCGCTCTCTCGCTCTGTCGTAGCGCGCACGAGACAGACAACCCCCCCCTGGTCTGCTGGTTAATAAAGGATTCAAAACCGAGGCTGCTCTCTTTCTTACTCCACGTCTCACCACGGCCGTTGTGGGCATTGCTTTTCCACTCTCATTGAGGGGCTATTCGCCCCGAACCAAGGCGATGAAAATGCAGTCTTCCGTAGCTCGCTTGGAGGCCGATGGGACCACCGAGCTCGGCCAGGTCCGGTACGCGAAGCCGTCGGAATGGGCTGCCCAAAAGGACATCATCAAGAGGCTGTACTTGGACGAGAACAAGACCCTGGATGAAGTGAGGCGTATTATGGCTGATGGACACCAATTCCATGCTACGTAAGCTCCATCCTAGTGAAACCCTAGTATTAGTAGTCGTCTAGCTGACAGAGCATAGGCCCAGTATGGTGAGTTCACGCGTGGAGACGAGCCCTTGATTGCATTGTAGTGTCCGCACCCTTTTTCCCAACAATATTTATCACAGCACTCAATGACAGTCATAGCCTACAATGAGAGACTTATGAGTTGACTTAAAGAAATAACAGTACAAGAAGCGCATTAGAGCTTGGCACTTCTCGAAAAAGCTTGAAGAAGATGACGTCCTGGAAGTGCTCCAGCAGAAGCTGGAGAGAAAAGCTGCCGGCGAATCGTCGCATAATCTCGTGATTCGGGGACGGGTAGTGAGAAACCAGCGCCTCAGACGTTTCCTCGAGCGGCGGCCAGATGTTCTTGCACGACTTCAGGCTCAGCCGGGTTCGGCTGCATCCGTTGGCTCTCCTTCATCGTCTTACGACGTACCCACTGAGGTCCCGAGAGTCCGCTCGTTATCACCTGAGTCTCGTGATATGGAACTGACACTATCCACCGGTAAGCCGAGAGTTCATCACTTAATAATGCACCCACCATCGTCTACCCCTCCGCCTCCGAAAGCCTGATTCTTATACATTTATGTTTTCCTTTAAGCTATGATGTGACGAATTAACCGAGTTCGAGTCTGCTGACCGTAGATCTCTTATAGTACGCGATTATGTCCGCAGCCCTTTGTGGATGCTCGGTGATAGGGGCAGTCCTTATCGAAGTGTGGAAATCAGAGACCCGAGAGCTTCAAGATCGGATATGCTCCAGGCTATTGACGAATTTTACTGGTTACAGGCCTCGATTGACAATCACAAGCCGCCGAAAGTTGTCTTTCAGCTTGTGAACTCCACGTTGAACCGCCTTAACGGTGCCATAAGAGCCGAGCTACCAGACTTCTTTTTCCAGATGCTAGAGATTCTCCAGCACCCGTGGTCGAATCACACTGAACTTGCACAGATATTTCGGCGCCATGTGGCAGAGCTTGCTGTTGTCCACCTGGGCAGAAATCATCCCATGTCCGTACTGTGGGTACATCTCCTGAGGGAGAAGGACGAGGCCAACTCCAACAGGATATTCCAGGATGTCCTGGAGCTGTTGCTTCAAGAGCTACTCATGTCAAAGGGCCCACAGAATCATCTCACATGCATGGCGCTCGACTATTTACTCCGATTCCTGATACATACGCAAGGTGCGTTTCCGTCGTGGAAACGGTTCAAACGCTGGTTGGATGCATATCCCGGATGGGATGACGCAGTGGAGTGGTCGAGCTATGTACAGTCTACATTGGAAGACTCCAAGCGCTCCGACCCCGGTTCAGCGGTCGTATCAAGCCGCCACCACAATACGGCTGGTGTCCGCCGCCTGACATCAGCTTCTATAGAATATCAAAGGCCAAGTGGTCCCTCTTTTGGAGACCTCCATTCCGGATATCTCTTGCCGTATCTGGCAGGAAGGATCGCAATCAGGAATGGCGATTCCGAGCGAGCTGAGGGCTTATTCTTGAAGGCCAAGGCGGTCGCAAGGCAAGCCCGCCAACCCCATCTAACCGATTACTACGTCAAGACCTACACGAACCTCCATGTTCTATATATCGCCACAGAACAGGACGAGAAGCTGGCCGCGCTACACGAGGAACTAGCTGCTTTTAAGGCCGAACTCTCTCCCGAAGTGAGGTGGCCGACGGAAAATCTACCTCACGACTGTCCCGACTGCGTCTGAGTTTTTGTCCCAGCACGCTTTTTCGTTCAGAACGATGGTAGACTCTCTCTCTAGAGAGAGCCTCGCCAAGTGACCCGCCTGTCTCGCGCTGGCCCCAGTATATGCGTGAGTTCTTCCTACCCGAAGAATGAAGAAAGACAGATCCACAGCACAAATCTCCTATGTTAAACTCGTAGGGGGTTGTATGTAAGTTCCTCGTTCGATGGATACTTCCGATACATGTCTTCGTCGCTTACATACTACTAGGACAGAGCACTGTGAATGAATATATTGCCCTGCTTGTGTAGTTAAAGGATCAACTTGCTTTGCTCCATGTGATTTTGATAGCTCCCACGAAGACTCGGGTGAAAGAGAACATGTCAATAACCATTAGGATTCGTGTCTTCTAAGCCATGAGTGGCCAAATAGAAGATAATATCTAAATAGTTATCGTACAAAGGGAAACATGGTCCTGCTATGCTATTGATACGATGTTTCGAAAATTCCCCTGTTACCTCTCCTGAGGCGAGCAGGGCCCGAAAATAATAGCAGTGAGGATAACGCGTCAAATGGATGACTCGGCTCTATAACAGCGGGCCCTTCCGATCTCTAGTATCGAGAACCCGACGTGCATAATGTGAAGAAAATAAAACTGTAGAAAGGTAATATGCCTGCACCGGGCATACCCTGAATCAACCATTAGAAAAGATATGTTTCATACAATGAATTGCTCGGAGCATATGGTATAGTAATTTTGTTCTACTTCGTAGAGTAGACGTATACTGATACCGAGACGTCATGATGACGAGCAGCAGACAATTATTATCGCTCACATGATACAACATGCAATCACTCGCAGCCAACATCTCCCTTGTGTTCGGAATCCTCTAACCACTCAGCCAGCCGTTCAGCTCTCATCAACACACAAAAACGCACACTCCAAGTGCCATCGGTCAACCGCACCATACAAAAACACCACCCACAGCCCGTTGATCACCTTGGATGATAAGAGAAAAGAAAAAGGAAGAAAGAAAGAAAAAAGAGGGAAAAGCACTGGAAGGCCTCACCTAATCTAGCCCTGTCCCACAACGTACATCCCTCCGTCCCTCGACCCATTAACCCCCAGCATTACCAACGATCTATATTCCACTAAACCCAGAGCACAAAGCACAACAGATGGGCAAGCCAGTCGGGTCAGCATAGAGCAAACGTTGTACGACATCTACGTAGATCCGTAGCCAACGTGCACAGTGGATATGCGGGATGCGGCTGTGTATCACCATATAAGCATAGATATAAACATCCACGGCATCACACTCCCACGTGGCGTCTGGGCAACAGTCGGGAAATCATTCATTGAGCAAGTTTACCTCAAGCTACCGTATCACAATGGACGGGTATATATACACACGGATTGGTAAGTCAACGCGCGAGATTAGATACCTGATGCCGGCGCAGGTACGAATATTAGTCGAGAATTAGAGTTTGCACCAATGAAGATGAAAAGGTCGTTAAATCTTGTTAAATCTTGTTCCTTATTCCCTTATGTCTTGATCTACACATCAATACAACAGATCTTTCTCGCTAAATACACATATCATATGTTCCGCCCATAGGTGTGTACATGATAAATGGCTTTTGTCATACATGCATTGGTATCTCTCTATATAAGCAGTGTCCAGTAATCTTGAACGGGAAAAAGCAGCGCCAACAACAAAGGAGAGAAGCAAGTCGTGCATTCATAAAATGAGTGTCCAGTTTTCATCGGCGGTCATCTGTGCTCGAGTCATAGTGACGGTGGTGGTGGGGGCCTGGATGGTATTCGATCGTCTTCGGCCGACCTTCGCCGTCATCTTCATATTTGTGCCGCCTGTGCTTATCATCCGCTGCTCGTCCTCTTCGATATTCTTCATCTTCCTTCTCTTGTCGATGTCTATGGCGTCTTTGACGTTCCTCATCAGAGCGCGTCTGCTCTTCGTCGGAGTGGCGCTCGTGTTTGGATTCCTTCTCGAATTCCTTCCTTCGCATTTCTATCGATATGTTAGTACAACAGCCCTGTGGATGATTCGCGTGTCACTATAACTTGCCTCTTATCTGTGCAGTAGCGGTGGCGTAAGCCTGAATTTCTTCTTTGTTGAGGACTCGTAATACAATGACAAAGTCATCGCGAACTTCGAACCGTTCCTTTCCAATGGTGAGGGCTTCAGGGTTGACCTTCTTCCTGCTGATTTTGGTCCATCGAGCCCCGGCTGGAACGTCTTTCTTTGTTTTGTCGTCTTTATGTGGCGCAACACCCTCACGAATGGGGTTCGAGTCTTCGGGGAATTTCGCACTAGGCGTCTTGAGGATGCCCTTAATTGGTTTATTTTCAGTCTTGTCTCGTGGGGGGGAAACGACCCGAACTTGCTTCTCTTCTCGCGCCGGGACTACCTCACGGCCACGAGAATCGGACTCTTCTCCTTTGTCGGAAGTTCCTGATGAGACCTTGGTTGATATCGTCTCCCTGGAAGATGGTGCATCTAATTTATCGGCCTTTTCAGCTGCGTGGCTCTGGTCGTCAATGGCGGCTAACTCGGCCTTGAGGTCCATTAATCCTTTGGTGTCGGTGGGATCGAAGACTGAGGCTGGACGTTGACGTCGTCGTCCAATGTTCGGAGTGTCATCAGGTGAAGTCTCCCTATTGTCGGCGGCTGATCCATTAAGCTTGGCTTCGCCATCGTTCCGTTGGCGGTCACGCCGATCTCTCTCGTCTTCGCGATCACGCTCTCTCTCACGGTCCTTCCCATAACCACGATCATCGCGGCCACGCTGGGATTCGCGATCCAATTCTCGGTTAGTATTGCTATCGAACTCTCGCTCTCTAGAGCCCGCAACAGAATCTGTACGTTCTCCTCGCGGTTCTCGCCGTTCAAAAGCAACCGGATCTCCTCTCGGTGAATGCCTCCGTTCACTGACATCCGAGTCTCTCGGTTTGATCGTCTCATTAGTACGAGAACTGTAATCTTTCTCTTCGTCCGGGGTTCGTCTTCTTGGAGAAATATTCCGCTCATCTCGACCAATAACTGGTACAAGTCCCACGGCGACGGCAGCTCCCTTGAGGCCAGCGGCGATCTTATCCCGTGTGCGGCTCACGCTCTCGCGCCGGCCAATACCATCTTTTCGGTCCCGGCTTTCTTCAGCACGAGACCGATAATCGTCCACAGCGTCTCGGTCGTGGGGACGAACTTGAGCCGATGCGTCGTCTAGCACCCGTTTCGGCTCACGATCAGCCGTCTCGTGGCGTGGACGGCGCTCATCGTAGGTCTGAGCAGGTAGAGCGCTTACTGTACGGACTGGGTACTGATCGAGGGTATCTGTGCGTATCCCGAACCCACGGGTGACCACATTATCATCACGGTAGCCTTCGTCCCGTTCACGGCGATCTTTTCCAACCCGCTCATCATCCCGAGAACGATATGTGTCATCTGCGTGCAGAGGACGAGTAGGTCCATCTTGATAAAGCGATACAGGACGCGGACGCGCACTTCTGGCCTCGCTCGAGGGACTCCTCGGTGCCTCGAGCAGAGCAGGGCGGCGTGAAGTGTCTATTGGTGGCGGTGGAGGAACAGCAGGCGGGGCTGGCATGGTGACGGAGGGGCGATCATAGGCACCTGATGCTGCAGCGCGGTTGTATCTCTCAAGACCACCCGAGGTTGGAGGCTTTGCGCGACTGCGGGGTTCATAGCGGGTGGTATCGTGACTTACGACGTTGACGTGGGGCCGATAATAGGGGCGTTCGCCACTATCGCGTCGACTTCTGCGGTCTCGATCATGATCTAAATCATATCTAACTAACTCGCTCGGCTTCGTGTACTCGTAGTAGTCGTCGTCGTAGTCTACTACCGCCGAGCCGTTATTATAGGCGGGAGTTGCGTGATGGGTGCTGTGCGCAGGAGTTGCGGCGTATAGCACATGAGGTCGAGGGTTGCGGAAGTTATCGGTACTCGTCCTACTCGGGCCCCAAAATCTGTCGTCGCCAGCGGCGCCAGGACCGGCAACCCGTTCTCGCAAGCGATAGAACTCATCGCCCAGAGGCGCACCCTGGTGGTAGCTGTGACGGTTGTGGCTGCGCGAGCGGATCGAGGAGGCGGGTTGGACAGCGTAGTAGGCATCGTCGTTGGAACGGTAGGGCTCGCGGGAGGGGCTGCCGGCCCTTGCACTGCCGGAGGCATGGCTGGACGTTACGTGAGGCCGGGGGTGGTTGGTGGTCACGATGATGGGCTTGCCCGAGTGGGCATCAACGGTGGAAGAGCGATTTCGGTTCGATCGGCTTAGGCTCCTCGACACGGAATCTTTGGTAGAAACGTTGTACGTAGTGACGGTGGCTGTGGGCGGGGCTGGGCCGGGCGCAACCTTGGGCTCATGGCGGCGAGGTGCCGAGGCCTCGTAACGGGCGGTGGGAACGGCATGAAGCTCGCCCGTGTACGGCGGATTGTAGCCGATATTAACGGGCATCGAAGCCCGCGCCGGATTGTAAGTAGGCGGGGATCTTCGACCCGAGTGACGGGATCGAGGATCGGCCATGGCCGCTGTGTCCTCTCAATACAAGCTGTTGGCTGAGGCAATCGGAACTAGTATGGAGATTTTTTTCCCTTCTTTCGGCTTTTTCTTGAGCAGAAGAAGAGAGGTCAAAGCAGAGGGCAGGCCGGCTTAGAGACGGTAGTATGTTAGCTAGCTGGTTGAGTAGTTTGAAACGCGGGTCGAGACTGATGCGTAGGTAGAGCCACGGGTTTAGACAAGTGGGATTTGGATTTGGAATTTGATTTTGGGATTTTTGGGATTTTGGGATTTGGGTGCTGGTTGGCGGGCGGGCAGGTGGGACATGAGTGTACCGTATATATCTTAGATAGGTACTTAGACAGACAGGGTAAAAGGTGGGAAGAGGGTAGGACGAGAGGGGGGAGGGGACGTTGGACGTTGGACGTTGGACGTGGGACGTGGGACGGACGGAAGAAGTAGGTGGGGTGTCCGCTTTGACTTGGTAATGCAACCTGCTACTGCTCTTCTTGCTGGCTTTCCAGAGCACCTACTCAGTACTGCCTTCCGCGCAAAGTGATCCTTCCTTCCTGATCCCTGTAAGCCTGTTGGAGGGAGGGGAGAGCTGGCAGAGGGCGGAAAAGAAAAAGAAGGAAAGTGTAAAAGAAAAGGAAGAAAGACAGAAAGTGCGTGTTGGAGGCCGAAACTAATGGCTACATTACATACTTTGATAGTAAGTAGAGGCGGGCAGGCAGTCGGTAACTCAACCAAACTACACCACCACACCACAACACACCACACCCAGGGCCTTAGTGTAAATAGGTCAGGTCAGATATCCATGCTCCCGCATACTGATGCTGTGTAGTGTTGAATTGGTTTGTGCTGTTGATGAGTTGTTGTTGTTGTTGTTATTGATCTTGTGCTGAACAAATGAAAGTGCATGCCTAACCGGGCGCTTCACATACCTGTAACTTTTTTCCCCGAGAGACAGAATCAAAAGATTTTTTTTCCAAATTTTTTTTTTCTTCTCCCTCTCTCTCTCGAATTCTCGAGACCAATCAGGCCACAATGCCAGGGTCCTTACAGCGCGGGGTACACAGCGTGGATTGACTTGCGGAAACAGTGTCTACCGCAGTATGTATATGCGGTAGATGCGTGGGCTTGTGCTTGTGCTTGTGCCGCTGCTGCTGCTGTTGATGAAGCCGGCTGGGTTCCAAGGATAATATTGTGCCAAGGTTGTTTATGGTTGGGCTGCAGACGGGGTCCTTCGAAAGCTGCCCAGCCAAGAGCCACGAGGGGAGTCGCCTTATTAGGTATAGGTCGCTGTGCCACTTCTCGTGGTACCGTGCTCTCTCTCTCTCTCGCTTGCTTCCCCTGTGTATATGGTACCTCCTTATGTACCGCCGTCACAAGAGGCAATCTGTACAGTTACTCCCTCCAGTCGATAGACGGTACGGTACACGGTCAATTTCAACTGATGCGCGATCTACAATGCGAGTAGCTGACGATCAGCTTGTTTCTCACCAAATGACCCTGACACAAATGCCCTTTTGTGTGGGAATAGGTAGCGAGAAACAGTGCCCAACGGCAATGGACCGACTGACGGGCGCGAAAGGTAGCGCTCACGCCCGGACCAAAAGGAAGCAATCAATAATCGCGCATAAACTGCACGAACAATAGTGCGGTTCCGGACGCAGGTGGTTAGGTGGTGATGCGACGATGTGTAGCCGGTGACTGTCCGGAAACTCCGTACGGCTCGCTGTCGCAGCCTGGGAGACGGCGGGAAGCAGCTGGGGAAGGACGTGGTTCGAGGTGTTTCAATAATTCAATGGCACTATCAATGTGGTTTTCGGTGTGAGGCGTGGCTTCGAAGGGGTCGGATGATGTAGCTGTCCGACTCGAGCAGCTTGGATGCGACTTAGACAAGAGCTCTCGCTTCCCAAGTATTGTAATTTAGGTAAAGCCACGCGGACGGACTAGCACCACATCCATCCACACATTCAGAGGCGCCGGATAATATGTCTCGCTTTTTTCCCTTTCTATTTATTTCTTCACCAAAGGATCCATCCAGCAGCAGGTGGGCTCGGTCATGCAGATTTTCTACAGCACTAGTATAGTACGTAGTGTAGTCGATGCAGCAAGGAATCTTGGTCATGCATTGCAGGACGGGCAAATGGTGGGTGGGGTGGGGTGGAAAAGACGTCGAGAGACAGTCTGACAGACACGAGGAATAAGAGACCGGAAAACTGGATGATGGGTCGAGTTGGGCAGGCTGTATGCAATGTAAGACTGAAGACTGGAGACTGGAGACTGGAGACTGGAGACTGGACCGAAATAATAATGACGGCACGAAGAAACAAGACGGGAAAGAGGCAAGAAAGGAGGAAAGATGGAGAGGGAGACACACACAATTATTATAATACCCTACCTAGGTGAGTATCATAAGCTTGGTACACTTGTGGGTTGCGAAGGGACGATGAAAACTAACTGGAAGCAACGTTGTTGGCGTTGTTGTTTTGAGTGTCGGTGTTGAGGATGTACTTGTTGGTCCTACATTCTACCTATTCTGCATTTTACATGGCAATGTGCTGCATGGTGGGCCGAAGGGGATGAAGATGATGAGCGATCTGGGCCAGTCAAGCTGCCATGGGCATCTTATCCACCACGAGCGCCAAGCAGTCGGTTGTCCCTCGTGGAAACGTTGGACACGGAGACAGGGCGGCGATGACGTCCACAGCATGTACCCACGGGTATGTAGTCTACGAGAAATACTACATACCACAGATACTCAGTACGTACTAGCTACTAGCTACTATTGAGAAATTAAAAAAAGACGTTGCGTCACTGGCCGCTTTCTGGCCGGGACTATTTTCAGCTGCTGACCTAACCCAGGATAGATACCTGTGAGATACACGTCATTTATAAGGGATTAGCAAGGGAGAGCTAGGTCGCGGAGACGTCGACGCGGGCGGGCCAGGCCCAAGGGTCTTTTTCACATCGCCATTATTTGTTCCTTAGCTTGAAGCAAAAGTAAACGCTTTACGTGTGTTGTTCACGTTGCAAGGAATGGCGCTGCTTGAGAGGTTTCAGAGTCAGCAAAGCACCCACTAATAAGGTAACATATCACTCTTTCGCAGAGCTCCTCTTCAATTTATATCTGGCCTAGTCGACAAATCGGTGGGCAGCCGAGGCGAATCAAACGCATCAACCAACCTTCCCACGGCGCAAAATTCTCTCTCCACCATGTCAATGGTTTGTGCCCGACGAGAGAGCAACAACAGCCACAGCAGAAGCAGAGGCAACGGTGGCGGTCAGGGAAAGGAACAGAAATCGAACAAGCAACATCAGGCGAGAGTATCACGTCGTCGCTCGGCCGACAGGAGTCGAGCCAGTGATATCCTGTCCCCTGTGCCTGAGAGCCCACCTCGTTGTCACCTTTCTCCCCACGCCACTACACGACGATACCGGTGGTGTCTGCCTTGGCTTCGTCGCTCTTGTAGAACGAAGCGCACCGCACCGATGTCGCCGAGTCCGTCCAACGGCGACGCGTACTTACCTACCTTGGTGTACCCGTCTTGAGCAACGACTGGGTCGTATCTCGTGGCCAGTGTCGGTGGGCTCATCTCGGCGCTGTATCAGCCTTAGCCGCACAGCTCTCCTCTGTCAAACACCGTACCCGTAATCCGACGAGGAGGGGATAGCTTTGGCGCTGTCATTGTTATTGTTGTTGTTGGTTATACCGGCATATTTATGCGCCGCATAGAGGGTGTTCGCCAGTCCCTCGACCTTCTATTGGATGGGTAGATGCTCTATGCTCATGGCTCTCTCGAGGCTTCTGGTCTCGATGGCTTCCAATAGCGGCGTCTGCCGTACCTATCACCGGCGATCGTACGGGTACAACCGCAGGTGCAATAACGTACACGGCGGGCTGAGCCAGCCTTGCACTCCTTCGCTCCCTCCTTCGTGCGGTTACGCACGCGCGCTCTACGATGTATAGATGCTGCTAGATGCTGCAGCATGTACCAACAACTGCCGCCGTGCCTCTGCACCAGGCACTAGAGGCATCTAGTGTGACGCGCGTGAACATAACAACAGACCCGGTGCAGTGTTCCCGGCGCTAAAGCAACTTGGAACTCGGTAATCCTTCGGGCTGCAATGTTTCGCCATCCATAGGAACCCAATCTTCGCCTCCCTGTAACCGTTGGCGTGGGTCCTCGCTTTCCCGCCTCATCTCCGCCCGTTTTGTTATTGGGAACCAAGCTTACTTTTCCAGCGCACGCGTAATCTTAGTTCTCAGCCTGTGTTTGTATGACAAGCTTATTCGAGAGAGATATGTCACTGAGCTCCCGTACTTGAAGCTAGCGAGCGCACAGCAGCTGTATGCCCAGGCCCGTGCGATTAGGTTCGTGCCATGTTTACCTTTTGCATTGTTGCGAACAGTAGATTCTCTAAATAACTCGCTTTGACTCCCTGTATGTCTTCATATATCCAACAACTGTTGGCTTTCTATAATTTACTTGCATCAATGCGGCGAAAGATCTTCGCTTTGAGATATGTCTAACCGCCAGGTTCTATGGATGCCACCTGGTTGTTGGAAGAACCAGGACCAATAGATATTTGGGTGGGCTAGATATACAACAACGGGCCAGCTAGTATGCGGCGGTGATACCTCAAGGCATCCTTTCTTTACGAAACTACTGCCTAGTAGTTGCTTTAGTGTCCAGCTGTTCTGCATGTTCTCTTACTCAGCCGCTTGCTTCTGTGCTAAGCGGTGAATGCCTTGCATGTATGAGTCGTGTAAACGAATTCACAACCTCGTTGGTAGCCTCGTGAACCTCAGCTACGACGTAATATTCGGCTCTTGGAACTAATCGTAGATACGTGTATCTCAGCGCCCTGGCGTTAATCAGGCAAACCTCCTGATACGGGAGTATTCTTCGAATGAATATCGGGATCTGAACAGCCATTGCTAGGTAGAGACTGGCTGTGTCATTTCATATCTAGGGACTAGATTACAATGAAAACGCAATCCACAAGTGTTTGTGAAAAAGAGACGGCATCCTATCAGTAAGGACCACGACTCGTCGGCACTCCCTCGTTTCCCAACCCATCCCTATATTCACCGGGATTTGGGGTAGTTCGAGCAGCCTCAGTAATTACTTGTCGGTGTTTGCTAGAGGCCGCAATCTATTCTCAGTTGTCGTCGAGCATCCCCACTTGCGAAGCAGAAATACTCTCTCCTCTCCACTCTTCTCGAGGAATCGCTCAGAGGGATTGTCCTGATAATTGCTTGGTCAGAGGCGAGTTGCGCATTAGCTTCTTTCGCGGAAGTATAGTATGTAGTAAACCACTGGGTACGAGAAAACAAATGGGGATCCGTAACACGGACGTATGCAGCGCCGTTTCCCGAGCCCGCGGCCGAGAAACGGCGTAGCACGAGCCCCGTGAGAAAGCATCCCTAAACGAGGCGTTGTCCGCATATCTGCACCGACCATGTAGGCGCTCGTGGGGCTAGTGATTCATCAGTCTCAACTGGTGTGAGGATGTGACGACTTTCGTGTCATCACCGTGTTATCTCAACGTACATACTTAAGTAGGTTGTCGAGGTTGTACTACAGGAGGACCTTATCGATGCTCCGAAAGAATTGCTAAATTGGTCCATTAGGTAATCTAGTATAAGCATAATATTCCCGCTTATGTCACTAAAGCCGCCCGCTTTAAGAGGTATGCTCAACTTTTGGCGAAGTGGCGGTACGTTGATTTTCGAGAATTGCGACGTCTAGACTCGGGGACTCTCCAAATGTTGAAGCCATTGATTGGTGCGTAAAGTGCGACGGTTGGCGAGTAAGATTTCTGCTTGCTTTTATTGGCTCTGTGTTACCCTTTCGGGCATTATGGCTTTCTAATTCAAGAGTTTGAATGACTCATGGAAGGTTCATCTAACCAGTAGCTTATGCTAGTAGACTTCCGTGTGAATATTTTCTGTTGAGATTGAATGGCATGGCTGATTGGGAGCGATGGTTCATTGAAAGGGCGAACCTCTAGTCCCAGCAGAAGCACATGATAACACAAGAATATTGGTATCAGACAATCTATGTTCCGCAATCTAAGCGCGAACAATCCAAACGCGATGTTGAAGTATTTTAACATTGAGTCTCTATAAGGTATTCGAATTCTAAGTCGCATATTTTCAGGCTCGAACAGGAAAGTGATAGAACGGCTAGTTATATGGAACGGAAATACTTCATTAGGATATAAATTTCGAAGACAATCAACTTCATGACAATCGATTAATCTTTTCAAGTATCAGTCGCTACATAGCCTCTAGTAGGTATAATAAACAGACAGTCACAGGGGTTCAGTTGTACTCATTAGACCGTGAAGTAGATAAGACATAAACTGATCAATAAGGTACGCGTAAAATCGTGAATCATACAGGCTGTGCAATACATAGCATTGACCCCCTCTGTTACAAATATTTGAGATCTGATTCGCCGGCGCAACTTGAGGAGCCCGACTTAGAACAAGATCTGCAGCCGTTATACCGCAACCAAAGCTTTATGTATTTCGTTTCCTTTAAGCCAACGAACCCATAGGGTCCCAGAGCGGGAGAACAATAGGCTCCTTCTTGAGGACGTCCTTGACTTCCGTACTCAAGAAACGGGGGTCGATGACAGCCTGGTATACGAATTGATCCATCCAATCATCAGACATGACGAACCACCCCTTATCGCCAGACTCAGTACCCCAGGAATTCTGCACGCGCCAGCGTATAGGGGCCCCCGTCTTCTCATCGATATGGACAGCCGTGAGGACCATAGCATGTGTCATGGCTGACTCGCCCACTCTAAGTCTACCGGCCTTATCCATGGCATTGGCAGCATACATGTTGACATTGAAGCCCAGGCTGTAGTCGAACAGTCCGAGGTCCATAATGCCAGTAACCCGGTCACTGAACTTGCCGACGTCGGACCCGAAGAACACGGGAATGCCAGCTTTGAGAGTGCGAACGCAGGCTTCCTTGAGGACGCTCATTTCAACGCTAATATACGTGATGCCGCGGCCTCCGACAATATTGCCGAGTCTGTCGACTGTCATCAGCGACAGAGGCTCGTGCCGCGGATCGTGCACCAGCGATACCATGGCCTTAATAGCATCGTTTGAGATACGGAACCCAGTTCCTGGAACCGTGGTAGTGATGTCCTGGGCAAACTTGAGAGGCGTCTTGCACACAGTGTGTGCCTTACCATCCTTATCGACAAAGTCCCATTTGAAGACCTCATCGTTGGCAGGGGGCGGTCCGAGCGTCAGCGTGAGAATGGCGTGAATCTCACGCATCATCCTCTCTTTCGTGGCTTTTAGGATGTCGGCCTTCCTGGCGGAAGTAGACTTTTTTAATATGATGTTTCGCAGGACAAGCGCGTACTCACGCAGTTTGCCTACGACCACAGAGTTAATTGTGCCGCTCGACGTCGCATTCCAACTGTCGGGATACAGCACTTGCGGAACAAGGCCGTACTTTTCCACGAGGTTATAAACCATATCCCATTGACCGCCATCGCTCACGGGATCAGCGAGAAGACGCTGCACGAGACGGCTATCAAGGTCTTCGCCAGCCGTATCAATGATGTTCTCGAGGAAGTAGTTGGCCTTTTCCAGCTTGTCCCAGAAGAAAAGGTACGCCTGCGAGAGCTCAAAGGAGTCAAGGCCATACTTCTGCATAAGCGCGACGCGGAAAACGTTGGTGCTCGCGAAGAGCCAGCAACGTCCGGATGATCTCTAATAAGTCTGAAGTCAATGATTATTGTTTATGGTAGGAAGTGGAAAAGGGGGCATAAGTAGAATCTAGCGAACTCACCTGGTTGGTAATTGGCGCGCCCTCAAATGGAATGCGGGTATTGAATACTTGTTGATCTGCGATCTTGGCCGCTCGAGACATCAAGACTTCCTTAGGATTTGCAGTGCTGAGGGCCGAAAGCGCGAGTCTGGATACAGATAGATCATGAGCCGCGAGTACTAACACGGAGAAGTTATAGACACTTATAGAGACACCACGGCGCACCTGTTTTTGGGGTCCTCGAGCAGTTTGGTTTGCCAGTCGTGCGTCAACTGTATAGCCAGCCCCTCTGGGCTTCGATACAGTTTGCCATCGAAGGCAGTTTTCTCGCCGTTGATGCACACGAAGTCATCGCCGACGTCACTCGGTTCGAGCCGAAGTGGGCGGAGGAGATCGAGGACGGCCTTCTCGGTCTCGGGAGAGGATTTTGACGGCTGCGCGCCCATGACGGACAAGGGATATCAATTAACTAATTAGTTCGACAACCAACCAACCGGTTGATCGATCACTCGGAGCTTGGGTATCCTCAAATGGGAGGCTGTCACGAAAAAGCGGAAGGTTGGCTCGGAGAAGGTTCGGACACGATAAACAGTTCTCTATACGTCGTTGTGCTTTTCCCAGTCACCTGGGCGTGAGAAGCATGCTATTAACCTACAAAGAATGAACATGGAACAAAGTTGAAGTCGAGCGAGGCGTGAGGAATGTCCAACTTAAGGAGGTGTCCGTGTCCCATGACCAGAAACCTACAGACAGGTACTTCGGGTACTGATAACAGCGAACGAACGAGGGGCTGTCGGTGGTGATTGGTGCACGCTGCGGGAGCTACCCCCTCTGCAGAGCACTCCATGCCGTTCATTGGACGAAGCACTTGAAGCGAGGAAGTACCTTGATGGTCAAACGGATGAGGCCTTACATAAGTACTTACCATACTGAGTAAAGACTTCAGATACCTTATGGCTGAGAACATTCGAAAAGCATGGTAATAAGACAGACACAGCAGCCAGAGGTGCATTGATCAATAGGTACGCCATTCAAACACAAGCAAGTTATTGCGTAAAGAAACAGGAGCTATCCTTGACACCAACATTGTATTACCGACGATATACAGAGCTATCTACCTGATATGCTACCATGAGATCAACCCCTTGTACAATTCTTCCCTGTTTCAAGAAACGCTTGTCGCACATCCTCGCACCGTCATGCTAAGCAACACATAACACTAAATGTCCTCGAGATGTCCAAGTTAATTGAGTTTTATGGGATCCGTACATCATTAAAGACAGCAAAGGGAAAGCCTTATGTTTACAGACGAGAGCCGTGGACAACCTTGACATCGACAACGAGCTCGTTGCCATGGTCGTTGAGAACAAGAACACGGACACTGCCGTGGCCCTGGTTGAAGGCAGTAGACAGACGAGAGTAGAGTCCAGACTGATCGAGGACGGGAAGGCCGGTCTTGACATCACCAGACTCGGTCATAGCGGTGACGGTACCGTTCTGGATGTCAAGCACACGGTACTGCTTGAAGACAGGGCCAAGCATGGTCTGGACGACGACGCTGGGGGCAGGGTTGGAGACGAAAGAAGACTCCTCGTGGAGCTGCTTGCTGAACAAGTCAACACCGAGGTATCGGTGCTGACCAGTGGCAGAGGAGGTGGAGATGCGGATGACCTGGCAGGGGCGACCCTGGAGCATCAAGATGTCACCCATGCGGATGTGGTGGCAAGGGATGGTGACGGTGTTGGGAATAGCACCGTTTCCATTGGAGCGAGTGGGCGCGGGCGCACTGGCAGTCTCGCGGATGACCTCGACGCGCTCGCCTTCTGGGTGAAAGATACGATCAGCTACCTTGTGCAAGCCATGACGGAAGGAGTGGTAGTGTCCTGGGCAATACCTCATCAGTATGTTGCCAGTTGTGATGCTAGAATAAAAAAAAGAGTAAGCAACTCACCGTCCTCGTCGTAGTAACCCATCTTGGATTTTTGGTAGGCTGAGCTGTGGCGGGGAGTCTCGACAATGGTCTGCTTGGTGACTTTTACGTCCTTGTATGAAGCAGGAATAGCTTTGGGAGCGTCGACAGTTTCCTCTGTAAAAGAGACCTTGTCGGCGTAGTGAGGAACGTGGGTGGGAGTGTCAACGGTAACACCAGTTCCACGAACGTGATCACCGAACTGGGGTCGTTGAGTGGGGGTGTCAATAGTAGCACCGGTTACGGGAATGTGGTCACCGAATTGGGGTCGGTGGGTAGGAGTGTCAACGGTGGTGCCGGTGACACGGATGTCTTCTCTGTAGACGGAGGGCTGGACTCGAGCGCGGTATTCGCGTTCGATACGGTCAAGGGCAGAGTAATGGGGCTTGTGCTTGTGATCAACCTCAATGGAAGACTCAGAGTAGGTTGATGGTGCGTATTGAGGCTGGTATTGGGGGCGTTGAGCCTGAGTGTAAGTGTTCTGAGTCTCGTGAAAGACGTTTACGTTGGCAGGTCTGTGGCTGGAGTAGGAAGGTTAGATGAAATGTTTTCAAGCGGATGGATTTGTTTACATGTCAGGGTTTGCTCCGGGACCCATCCGGACCAAGCCAAGGTAGTGGGCAAGTAGTAGTAAAAGGAAATTTGCTAGCAAGGGTCTAAGACGGTGCTCAAAGTGACAGTGCGAGAAAGGCTGGTTGACCACGTCACTCCATCTTGGCGGTCTATCCTGCCCCTTCCTGACCCCCTTGAAGCCCCGTCTCTGCCCTCTTTCTGTCTCGCTCCATGGCTCTGAAAGCTTGGGTTTGACAGCTATAAGAAACGGGCCTTGAAACTCGGCCGTTGGCGCGCAATTGCAGTAGAATGCGAAGACGACAAAAATTGAAAGATAGAGCTTACATGTGTTCCTCGTAGTACTCGCGGTGGACACCGGGACGGCGGTAACGTTCTTCTTCACGTGTAATACGGACCTCTTCTTGACTGTAGCGCTCCTGTCGTCGCGGTGGCAGCTGAGCAGAGGCGGAGATAGAAGAGTATTGACCTTCCCGTCCGGCTTTCTCTGGTTTGGCGGGAAGTTTGATCTCAAGCTCTTCGTGAGTCTCGGTGGTCTTGGTTTCAGCCGAAGCCTCGGCGGCTTCCTTGTAGGTGCGAGGGAAGATGCTGAAGGGCACGGGAACGCGGGCTTCAAAGTCCAGGTTGGCGACCTTAACGGCGCAAGGATCCTCTTCCCGACAACCTTTCGAACTGAACGAACGAAAGGAAGATCAAGAAGATTCCTCTTGCTCTTCTTTCTGAAATATCTGAAAGAAAAGAAGGGAGATGAAGAAGCAGCGGTAACGATCGCTCACTTCTAGACTCGATTCTTGTTCTGGCAGATGCAACTGAAATAGAAGAGCGGATACGGGTTGGGTAGAGAGGATGGTTCGTTGGGCTGGGTGGAAAAGATCAATTGGGAGAAAAGGAGGTGAAGTGGCAGAGGCGGCTATTGGCGAGCAAGAAATAGGAAAGCGCGCAGTCTGGGCTGGGGGTCGTGCAGGGCGTGCTGGGGCCGGCCTGGGTTGGCTGGGCAGTCGGCGAGAGCTGGGGTTGCAGGAGGGTTGTTATGAGCAGATGGCTGTGGCAGGGTGTCGCCATCCAATTGCAGGGGCTGTGTGGTGTCGTCTTGTTTACGCGAGTGGATCGTCGCTGGCGGTCTGTTTATTTGACCACCCAAGGGGGCTAGAGCATCCCATAGCGCCGACCGCTGGGCGGGTCCTCGACCTCTCTGCTGCAGTAGTGTAATAACGACGATACACGGTAATACGGATAGGTTTGCCAATAGGAGCGAGCCCCTGAATGCCTAGGGACAGTAGCGCGTTGTGCTGTCCCTGCGAACATGAATATCTCTCTCCACCCCGAAGCAGCACCCCAACCACCGCGAACGACACCTTCCAGCCGCCTTTGGAAAGCTGGACATGAACTCACCATCGCCTTTGCCCATTCGGAAAGCTTCTCCCGGCCAGAACTACACGTGGATTTACCGTGCGCTTATTAGGTATTCAGCACTGTCTGGGCTACTGAGTATACCTGGTAGGAGGCCAATTGCGACGTCTCGTCACATTTTTACTACTGCAGTACTTGACCAACCTCCCACAATATGCGCACCGGCGCTGACCAGCCTCGCATTTGTGGATCGATACTGTATAACTACGGTAAATAGTGTACAGTACACAGTAATCCTCGAGTCCCATTCGCGGGCAAGGTCGTTTTGGCGCCAACAATACGCCGGTAGCTTACCAATTGATTTCAGGACAGTTGCAATCGTTCACTGCGGACGCGGTCGTTATCGTAGGTATTGTATTTGTACAGTACTCTGCCCAGATGGCCTACGGTGAACCAGCACTGTCCCACGCTCTGAAAGACGATGGAATCAAGCGGCTGAATCCGCTACAGTACTTGGGTCTGCCTGTAGTGTAGTATGAGTTGAATATGCGTGGCTGGAAGTGCTTGCACCACCCACTCCTCCTGCATCGAAGATGGCCGGAGGGATCTCCAATACTGACGTATAGCATTGAGATGCTGGCGGTCTTGCTGACATACTGCAGACTAGCATGAGGCATTCCCTACCAAGTCGTATGGACGCGTAACATCGTGGTTTGCTGTCATTGGGTTGTGTACCACAACTCATGCAAGCTCATGTGCGGTTGTAAGCTGAACCCTGTCGTCTCTTTGACACTGTGCATGGGAAGGATTCTACATACCTAGTAGTCTCACGGTTTCGGAGGGTACATACAGACGTACTGCACCTAACGCTACGCATATAACTAGCTCCTATCTCCTTGAGGAACAATGATGGTCATCGATTCAACATGACCTCGGATATTCGCCCTTCGTCAACTGTTTGGCCAACTTGGATCGCCTCGGCCAATCCTACTTACTAGTACTTAGTAGCTCCAGCAAAACACGCCAAGTAAAATAACCCCTGCAGTTGGAGCTTTCAGCTTCCCCTGATCGCTAGTCCCACGCGTTGCCATGACAACTTCAGTTTACTGAGTGGGCAACGCGCTACTGTTCGACCCATTGCGGAGGAATTATCATTCGCGCTTTGATAGTCGGCACAATTCGGCAGCGTCACATGTCGAATACCAACCCGACGATTTTCGTAGATCGCGAATCGCTATTGACCTCTTGATATTGCCGACACGAGAAATCAACGCACTTCGTTTATATGCATCAGCACGGACAGTAGTGATGAATCACAGCGAATGTAGCCTACCTCGAGGCTCCGATGGAAAATACCTACCATATCACATATATGTTATCTCCGCCCACCGTAGAGAAGATTTCCGCTGCGTTACCGTGTGTAGGACGACCCAACAAATGTCGCTTATGTCTTGGGCCATATCTGATTAAGCCAATTGCTTCGAGCGACTGTAGCAGCTCAAATAAAGGAAGAAAATAGTTGCATAATTCGCACACTATCGTAATGGCATGTTCATCGAGGCTACTTGAAAAAGCCAGAGCGGCATCAGTCTAACCAGCGGACTCAGTCAGGCCGTAGCAAGCCCAGCCTCAATGTTGTCGATCTCAGTTTCAAGGACGAGGTAGGCATATATCCCTTTGGGGCCCATCTCGGCTCCGTGACTTAAAGGTGGAAAAGCGGGGCCGCATATGCAGCTTCTTATGCCCAATAAAACAATAAAATATGCTCGGATAATTGATTTATTGGGCGTAAGAGCTGCAAATGCGGCCCCGCTTTTCCACTTTTTATGTAACGGAGCCGAGATGGGCCCCAAAGGGATAAACCTTGCTACATCGATGAGGCTTGCACAGGTAAAAGGACGCCGCAGCAACAATTACCGAGAATACGGCAAAAATCTACAGTATGGATCCAAGCTACTGTTTCCCCAATACCACGAGCAAACCCGGGTTGCTCTACTAGTATGCTACAGGTCGTAAGTACGAAGACAGCGGATGCGACTTTGCGTTATGCTCGCGCCTCGCAAACTGAAGCAAGCAAGAATGTCCTCATCGATCTCTATAGAAATCCCCAAACCTACACACTCGCGTAGGGTAATATGTTAAGGATGCTTACTATATAAGGAACGCTATTGTAATACTTACAATGTGAGTGAATGGCTAGAAATCATCACTTATTCGAGGGTCGCTTTTCCGTTCATAGTACTCCCAGAGCGTCACAGGCGTATGAAGTGGCCAATCACCATTACTCAAAATATGTGTTCCGGTGCCTCGCTGCCAACTCAACCTTCCTACCCGTGATAGAAGGTTATGATCATATCGTCGTATACTCACGCGAGGATATGTAACGAGAGTACCTTACCGGAAATAGAAGGCTGGATTTTCAGATAAATACGGTCATTTGAGAGCATTCGAGTCCGAAATGGCGCTCACATTCGAATCTCTCACCAGCTGGTTCAAGCAGTCATACCTAAGTCATATCGTGGGGTTTTTGGAGCACTTTCTGGATGAGTCTGTATTCTGATGGCTTTCAACCTTACGAAATCCTCTTTGGTTCTCATATTTCATGAGCAGCATACCTGCGGCTGCAGTGCGGATACGCATATAGAATATGAAGATTAAGATTTATGATTATTGCTATGAGTTGGTCGTAGTATGAAACGTCTGCTACGGAAGAACACTGTTGGTACTTCTATTGATCTAGACATGTTGAAACGTCTCATTATCAGAAACATAAAGACCTTTGAAGTCATAGTCTAGCGTTCTGAGTAATCAACACTCGCTCGTTGATACTGAGATATCCGACGGTAGAGTTTACCTTATCGGGTTCATTGCTTAAACTGCAGTTCGGTGCTGCTTACCTTGAGAAAGTCCAGTTGTGAGCATAACCACCCAAATGCCCACACGAGGGAACAGTTTTTCATCACGAATGGATTCAATTGTCATTGCCTTGTCTGATAAGGACGGCTACTATCTACTTCATTGTTTGACTAATATATGAATCACTCGGCAAGTATAAAATCTGGATGACGTCAGCTAAATGGTCCTGATTCTGCCCAATCACGCTTGGCCTCAAGACCTGCCCCACCAATGCGACATCCCACTCTTGCCGAGTCTCTGGCATGCTGGATCCCCACGTCCGGTCTCGTCACTGACCAGCAGCCTCGAACTGCACTGGACACTTCGCCGACATTGTGGCTTCACATGAGACGGAGGCACCAGCCGAGCAAAACAGACTTGTACCAAAATGAAGCAGAGATTCTCTTCACTCGACGTCAAGGTAACGAAAGCTACGCCTCCTTACCGCAATGCGACCGAAAGAGCCACAACGGCATAGCTAACACACCCTACACATAGGTCATCGCGCATGAGCTTTCCGCGAGCCTTGTCTCTTTGCGCCTGTCCAACATCTACGACCTGTCGTCCAAGATCCTGCTGTTCAAGTTCGCCAAGCCCGACAACAAGAAACAGCTCCTCGTCGACTCCGGTTTCCGCTGCCACCTGACCGAATTCGCACGCACCACCGCCGCCTCGCCCTCCGTCTTCGTGCAGAAGCTGCGCAAGACCCTGAAGACCCGACGCCTCACCTCTGTCTCGCAGATAGGCACCGACCGCATAATAGAATTCCAATTCAGCGACGGGCTGTATAGGATATACCTCGAGTTCTTCGCCGGCGGTAACGTCATCCTGACTGATAGCGAGCTAAAGATCTCGACCTTGCTGCGCCATGTATCCGAGGGCGAAGGCCAGGAGCCGCAGCGCCCCGGTCTAACATACTCGCTGGAGAATAGGCAGAACTATGGCGGTATCCCGCCCCTCACCAGGGACCGCCTACAAGAAGCTCTGCAGACCATTGTGGAGAGGAACAATGCTACATCAGCTACGTCTTCCAAAAAGATAAAGAAGAAGTCGGGAGACGAACTAAGAAAGGGGCTGGCGGTTACAATAAATGAGCTACCTCCGGTACTGCTGGACCACGCCATGAAGGTAACTGGATTTGACTCCACTCTATCGCCAGCCACTGTCCGGGACGACGACGCCTTGTTGGACCAACTTCTCCTATCCCTTCAAGCAGGTCGGGATCTAGTAGAGGACATAACGAGGTCGGATACGTGCAGGGGTTACATATTCGCAAAAAAGCGACCAGAAGCCGAAGAGCCGTCAGACGGTCCTACCCAAGCCGACCAACCAACGAGGAGTTCCTTGTTATATGAGGATTTTCACCCCTTTCTGCCCCGCCAGTTTGCGGAGGACCCGGCGTATATCACTCTCGACTTTGACAGCTTTGACAAAACGGTAGATGAATTTTTTTCGTCCATCGAAGGTCAGAAGCTTGAATCACGCTTGACTGAACGGGAGGCTGCTGCCAGAAGAAAACTAGAGGCCGCCAAGGCTGACCAGGCAAAGCGGATCGAGGGCTTACAGGCGGTTCAAACTTTGAACATCCGCAAAGCAAATGCCATAGAAGCCAACATCGAAAGAGTCCAGGAGGCTATGGATGCCGTGAATGGGTTGATATTCCAGGGTATGGACTGGGAAGATATCGGAAAGTTAATCGAAAGAGAGAGACGACTAAATAATCCGGTGGCGGCCATCATCGCGCTCCCCCTTAAACTTCACGAAAACACCATCACAGTCTTACTCGCTGAAGCCGAGGAAGACGAAGACGAAGACGAAGACGATGCATACGAAACGGACACTTCAGAAGATTCTGATAGCGGGTTTGGCGGAAGCATACACTCAAACGTAAAGAATCAGGGTAAACGGCTAGCTGTGGACATCGACCTGGGCATAACCCCATACAGTAACGCCCGGGAGTACTATGGCGAGAGGAAGGTAGCCGCAGTTAAAGAGGAGAAGACCAAACAACAGTCCGAGATTGCCCTTAAAAGTGCGAGCCAAAAAATTGAAGCTGAACTGAAAAAGGGGCTTAAACAAGAAAAGCCGGTGCTTCAACCCATTCGCCGGCAAATGTGGTTTGAGAAATTTGTCTGGTTCTTGTCCACGGACGGTTATCTGGTGCTTGGCGGTAAAGACGCTCAACAAAACGAGCTGCTTTATAGACGATACTTAAAAAAGGGAGATATATACGTCCATGCCGATCTCCATGGTGCAGCGAGCGTGGTTATCAAGAATAACCCGAATACGCCTGACGCTCCGATACCTCCTTCGACCCTATCACAAGCCGGGTCCCTCGCAGTCTGTTCCTCCTCTGCTTGGGATTCAAAAGCCTCCATGTCCGCCTGGTGGGTACCAACTGATCAGGTGTCGAAATCCGCGCCAACAGGGGAGTTTTTGCCTACGGGGTCTTTCATGGTTCGTGGGAAGAAGAACTTCTTGCCTGCCTCTCAACTCGTTATGGGGTTTGCTCTGATGTTTAAGGTAAGCGAGGAGAGTAAGGCGAAACACGTCAAGCATCGCCTTTATGATACACCTATGCAATCTCAAGCACCGTCGGAGGCCTTGGCAGCACCTACCGACGACACTAAAGTTTCTGAGAACGCATCTACTCGAGACGATGAGGCACATGTAGAAAGCGAGTCCGAAGAAGATTTCAAACCGAGAGCCAACCCTCTACAGTCTTCAGGAGACAATGGAGGAGATGGTGAGCATCTAAACACTTTAGACGAGGCGGAACCATCAGAGCAGCTAGGCCAGTTAGCTATTGCCGAGGAGTCCTCGATCTCTAAGCCCTCAGAGCCAGCTCAGGGTCCGGAACAGGATGAGCAGACTATGGAATATGACGATGCCACAACAGAAGCAGACACGCTACCGAACAGCGACGGTAAGCAAAACTCGTCTGTAGGTGGCCAATCCGGTCAACCTAAAAAGAAGGGACAGCAAGCAAAGCGAGGGCAACGCGCTAAGGCCAAAAAAATCGCCACCAAGTATAAAGACCAAGATGAGGAAGACCGTGCCGCCATAGAAGCACTCATCGGGTCATCTGCTGGTAAGCAACGAGCAGAAGCTGAGGCAAAAGCAAAAGCGGAGCGAGAAGCTGCTTTGGAAGCGGCTCGCGAACGCCGTCGTGCCCAGCACCAACGGCAGCAACGTGAGACGGCCGAGCACGAGGAAGTACGTAAGGTTATGCTCGACGAAGGCATTGAGATGCTAGACCCAGATGAGGTTGCAAACCTCTCGCCGCTTGACGCTCTTGTGGGCACGCCCCTACCGGGTGACGAGATTCTCGAGGTTGTAGCACTGTGTGCACCATATAGCGCTCTCGGCCGCTGCAAATACAAGGTCAAACTACAGCCTGGGACACAGAAGAAGGGGAAGGCTGTTAAGGAGATTCTAGAGGGGTGGAAAGCCGCCTCGAACAAGAAGGGCGTGGTAGACGAGACGGGCACAGATAAAGAACGCATGTGGCCTCGGGAGGTTGAACTCATCAAGGCTATCAAACCTGAGGACGTCATCAACACTGTACCCCTCAAGAGTTTGAAGGTCATGTCGAGTGGGGGTGCCAGTGGAAGCGGAGGTGGCGGCGGGGGGCAAGGAAAGGGGAAGGGTGGTGGTAAGGGAGGAAAGAAGAAATAATGAAACTTTTCCTTTTTATTCGATATACCATGTTTGTGTGGTATGCATTCCGTCAGCATTCAAGGCGTTGCTCATATCGGTATATTGGGGATCATAGAAGGACTTCTAGGAGCCGGGAAGGCTTGTATGCTTATACTCGGCTGTCTGCGCAAACTAACACCTCAAATCACACGTGGACTGGTTATGTCTCTGAGGGAAGCATTCTTTGGTTTATTAATGCAGAATCCGGAAACTATCTTGTGTATGTGTCTAACATTATATTCAATCTATAGTGCCCAACTGCCAAAGATCAGAAACCTGGAGAAGAGGAAATATTATTACATCGCTTCACGGTGACATAAACACGCCAGCGAACTTACAAGGTGAAACCTCCACTAACCTTTTAATCTACACCTTCACATTTTCCTTACCTTTCTTCTTCCTTTATTCACCCACTCCTGTCAAGTGCCAGTTTGTCATATACGGCTAGCTAGACTAGGGAGATCTACTCAGAAGCTGTTGACTTGAACGAGGTATAACGGGCTAGCCGGTACGACAAATCACGTTATGATAAACCTACACTTATATCCACATTGTATGGAACTGCTCGGCAATGGCATCGCGCTCGCGACAGGAAGGACACTTAATCCCCCGGTCGTGGTCGCAGTAACACGCCGCCCGCGCGGCACAGCTGTATCTGCGCGGGGGCGGGATCGCGATGGCCGAGTGCGTTGGTGAAGAGCGGACGCAGGCCGAGCTGCCTGGTGGCGAGCGAGTGTCTGCGCGGCCTATGACGAAATAAGTCGAGGAGGAGGATCTCAGGGCGGCGGCGGCGGCGGTGCAGTATGGAATGGTGATTTCTTGGGTCGTAATGATTTCCGGGGCCGAGGAAGACGCCATGCTTCCTCGCCCTGGGATCAGGATATCCGGCACGTTGTTTGCAGCGATGTCGATGGCGCTGCAGGGCGCCGAGGCGATGGAGACTCTGCTGCTGCTTCGAGGCGGGAGCGGCGAAGATGCGCGCGACTTGCGTTTTCCCTTTGGCGGCGTCATGATCCGGGGCACGAGCTTGCCGTCGAACTCGAGCCAGTCGATGTTGGGGATTTCGATGTGTCTTGCCATGTTGGTGAACATTTTCACCAGGTTGCTGTCGACGTCCTTCTCTATCGCCCTCTGCGCCTTATAGGTCTTGGGCGCCGGCTGCTCGAGTTCCGGGGTAGCGCAACGGAAGCGGGCTCGGCCTGTCTGGCGCCCCTGGGCAAGGTGTGCTAGCTCGGGCACCACGACGTCGAGACATGGTGGAAGCATTCCGTTGGTGTACTTGGGCTTCGGCGAAGAAGAAGTTCGTATACATTCCCATTTTGTTACATCTTCACCCTCGTCCTCGTCCTCGTCATCTCCCACGGCAAACAGGCTCGGATCGGTGGGTAGAGGTTTATTCAGAGAGTCTACGTACCGGTATGGCGTGCTTGGGCGGGTTGCTGGGGGCGGTTGACCTGACTGTTGGACGGGCTGTCCGGCAGCTCGTCTCTCGTGTCTGTGGTCTCCGTTAGTCACTGGCGGGGTCGCACGACGCTCACCCTTGGGGATGATGGGGGGTTGCGTACCTGAAGTCATGGCCCTCATGGCCATGGGCTGGTGAACCTGGAAGGGCTGACCTCTCGCTCGCCCGTGTCCCCCCGTATTCTGGGTTGCCAGACAAGCAGGGGCCGACTGACGCTGGACGAGGACTTCGCGTGGTACGGTACGAGGGTCGATGGCGACCTTGCCCCAGCCTTTGCTCTCCTTGTAGTCGAGGAAAAGCTGGACGAACCGCCCGCAGAAGTCTCCGCCATACTTCTCATGGAAGTATGCGTCGCATTCTCGGCAGAGGCGTTGGACGCGATGTCTTCGAGTTTTCGCACGACAGGCCGGGAAGCACCAGGCCAAGCAGGAGCCTCGCTCTCGAAGCTGGTAGATCTGGCAGCGCTGTATTCTCCGCTCTTTATGCCGACATTTGCAGAGAAATGTGATCCTCTCGCACCCACACATCTTGATCGAGTTGTTCTAGACTGATGAAAATTGTAGTGTAGTTTACTAGAGCGATATTATGCGAAACGGGTGAGTAAGGGGTTTGAAGAGAAAGAAGCGATGAGGAAGGGGATATATATATGGGAAGCCAGAAAAGTTGATAATTAACGCGAGCTCTCTCTCTCTCTCTCTCTCTCTTCTAGGAAGCTGATCCTGTCAGCCCACTGTCTTTCTTATATGAGGACGTTCATCTCAGAAAGGAGAAGAACGGGCAGAAGAAGAGTGAGAGGAGTGAAGCTGTTATGTATGTGAACTATACCATTGTCTCCCGTGAACAATAAGAGTACCCATCTGTTCATATCCAGTCCTTTATCTTTTCACCTCTTCTTCCCACAAACATGTCTCTTTTCACAATCGTTTTTCCCTTGACCTTGTTTGAAAACGGTGTCTTTGTTGAGCTTTCTTTATCATGGGATGAGAATGTTATTGTGACTTGGAGCCTTTGCAGATTCGTATACTGGAGTTCCGGTAACGGATGTTTTATGAATAACAAATTAATGAATAGGCCGTGGCTATGTTACTTCCCAAGTGGCTAGCAACGCTGTTGAGATTGGAGATGCTAGGTATCCAAGTAATCAGAATTGATTATGGTATCTTTCGCATGTACCTATTATCATGTGAAGTAGGGAGAAGTGGCGGTGCATTTTGACGGCTGACTGGTAAATGGATTGACTTACAGCCGGTTGAGTCACTCGGTGTTAATTGTTAGTGTGAGATACCTAGGTATGCTGAATAAAAAACCCCACTGGAGCTGCGTCATAAGAGCCCGTCATAAGAGCCCGGTCCTTCGTCGCAATATGCAGGTGAGCTGCGATACAGCACAGCTTCACCAACTTTAATTTATTTGTTTACTTTGCTCATACGTTCGCCTTTCATTCTAGGGCAACCCGCCCACGGTCAGAGAATGGCGCCAGCTACGGATAAAAAGACACAAGACCTCTTGAAAAGGCCTCTCTACGGTACCTACTCTTTATACATGGTTGCGTGCGACTGCGTCCCTCGCTAATGTCCAACCCCGCCATCGCAGTCTACGATTTGCCCCACGAAGTGCTCTCGACCCTCGCTCCCAAAGCAGACGCCGAGTCGCACGACTTCGACAACACAGACACGAGTACGTGCACGGCGTCTGTCTCTAGCCCTTCGTCGCAGGGAGATGCGCGAAACGCACCGACCGAAGCCCCCGTCGTCGGGTCACAGGCATGCTCGCTCTGTGCCTTGTCATTCAACAGCGTCGACGACCAGCGCAGCCATCAGAAGTCCGACTGGCATCACTATAACCTCAAGCTGAAGCTTCGCGGAAGCCAGCCCGTTTCCGAAGCTGAGTTCGAGAAGCTGGTTGGTGATCTGGACGAGAGCTTGTCGGGCTCGGAGTCTTCTGAATCCGACGACGACGACGACGACGACGACGACGACGACGACGACGACGACGACGACGACGACGACGACGACGACGACGATAGAGACGACGCGAGCACCAAAGAGAGCACCAAAGAGAGCACCAAAGAGAGCACCTTGACTGCTTTGCTCAAGAAACAAGCCACGCTGGCAGACCGAAATGCGCGGGCGCACAGCGCAAACGCCGACGCAGATGGAGAACAAGACGAAGACGCCACGAAGAGCAGGCAAAGAGGGGCTGGTAACCCGCCATTGCTGTGGTTCAGCTCACCCCTGCTGCCGGCGAACAGCTATTTTGGCATATACCGTACCATATTCGCACCCGCAGACCTGCAAGACGAGTCCAGCATGGTCGACGTCATCAAGAAGCAGCAGCTCGAGCCAATATCGATACCCAAGCCGAAGGCAGACGGCAGCCTTATGCCAGAAGCATACAAAGGGCCGCACATGTTTCTATGCATGATCGGTGGTGGCCATTTCGCCGCCATGGTGGTGTCGCTCGCGCCACGGCAAACAAAGCATGGCACGGTTGGGCCCATGAATAGGGAGGCAACCGTTCTCGCACACAAGACCTTTCACCGGTATACTACGAGACGAAAACAAGGCGGCTCGCAGTCGGCAAACGACAATGCCAAAGGAAACGCACACTCTGCTGGTTCGAGCATTCGGCGGTACAACGAACAAGCTCTGACAGACGAAGTCCGCCTCCTTCTCCAAGATTGGAAGGGCCTTCTTGATACCGCTGAGCTGCTGTTCATTCGCGCCACCGGCGCGACAAATCGGAGGACGCTCTTTGGTCCCTACGAAGGTCAGGTTCTACGGGCCAATGATCCGCGTATACGGGGATTCCCCTTCAGTACGCGACGAGCCACCCAGAACGAGCTGATGCGCTCTTTCATCGAGCTCACCCGGCTCAAGGTTCGAGAGATAGACCCCGCGCAGACAATAAAACCTGCGCAGGAGCCCTCCACCAAGACAGCTCCAGCGAAACCCAGCAAGCCGGCAGCCCCAAAGCTGACCGAGGAGGAGGAAACGGCCCAGCTACACACGGCCCAGCTCCAAGCCTTCGTCCGACGTTCAAAGCTACCGGCACTTCTCTCTTATCTGAAGAGTAACGACCTACGACCGGACTTCAATTTTCAGCCTGCCAATTCGCAACAAAATCATCATGCACCCACCCCTCTGCACCTGGCAGCAAGCCAGAACTCCGCGGCGCTCGTGTCAGGGCTACTCCTCAAAGCAGGCGCAAACCCAATACTGCAAAGCAACGAGGGAAAGACGCCGTTCGACCTCGCCGGTGATCGTGCAACACGCGACGCATTCCGTGTAGCACGCGACGAGCTGGGGGAGTCGGCGTGGGACTGGGATGCCGCACATGTCCCCGCGGCCCTGAAGCGTGCCGACGCCGAGCGGCGCGAGGAGCGTGAGCGCACCGAGGCCCAGCGCAAGGAAGCCGAGCGTCGTGCGGCCGAGGAGATCCGGCTGCGCCGCGAGGGCCCCAAGGTGGGAGACGCGAGGTCTGGCAAGGGCCGCAGCGTGCTCGATGCCGGTGTTCCTCGCTCCGCGCAGGAACGACGCGAGGAAGAGGCTCGCGGACTCACACCCGAACAGCGCATGAAACTAGATCGCGAGCGCAGGGCGCGTGCGGCTGAAGAGCGGTTCAGGAGGATGCAACAGGGCGCCGGCGGCTAGAAGTCAAAGTTTCGCCGGCGGGTGATGAAGGTCTTGTCTATTGTTCTTGTTATTATTATTAGCATCTCGGTAGATCTACCGTGACCATCAATCAACTGGTCGTATGCCGATCTATGGCATATTTGGGTGTTCATCTGGAAATGGAAAGCCGCATTGCATTACACTACACACAATACCTGTCTGTGTACGGTATGGTTGGGTAAAAAGATAAGGTACCAATACTCGAAATTTAAAACAGATATCCACTTTTGTATACTGCAGTATACTAGGTACTGTATACTAAATAGGCGCGCGATGAGATGTCTGCAATTGGAAAGCACTCAACGATTGCGGTGATGATCTTCAATTGCCATTGTCGTACAGTCTTTTTAACCGCCGAAAAGAGCCAGCTCTGACGATATTTTCTTACAGTACGGTACATATTTAGCGCCTGCTTTCCCCGCGGGCGAGATCGTGGGCCCTGCCTGCTTAATCTATTATGGTTCGGCGCTTAACACGTACAGTAGCGCGCAGGCCTACTATATATAATCTTTGTATGGAGAGCGCGGCGGCGCTTACAAAAGAAGTGAATTACAGTGTAGTGTAGGTATTGTCGAAGCTCTCGTCGTCTTCGTCGTGTTCGCCGTCAAGTCTATTCTCCTACTCCACACAGGGCATCTACCTACCTACGTAACTCGGGTATGGTATGTATGTCCGATTGGAAGTAAGCGTGTATGCCCTGTCAACATCTGTAGCTAGGAGATCAAAGATCATGGCATAACGCATTGAACCAACCAGGCTCATTACTTGGTGGTTTATATATCGACCCCGTGATCGCATCACTGCGCTGGTGGAGGCTGGACCTATCCATCTTGTTTATTATGGCCTTGTATTGTAACTGCTTTGACAGACAGGCTGCAATTTGCGACGGTTCGACACGGGATCCCTGCTCGCGAAGTTCACCTCAAGTGAAGTAACTTGGTGTGTTATCTCGCTGGTGCTGTCTTGTGTGCGTATACCACGGGATGATAATGGCTGCGAGTCTTTAAGTAAGGGAGTATTGTCAGGCAGAGGTTGATTCATGCTCGGTGGCTGAGGCTGTCGCAGATCTTGGGGGTGAATGCTGCTTGGTTTACCTAATGTTCACTACGGGCGGACCATGGGACGCTTTGTGTTCGTCCGCCCAGTAATTGTAAGCTAACTACCTGTGTAAAGATCTTCGTGGGTTAAAATACCCTTTGTCCAATATATCCCAGTATTAACACGTGTTTTTTTCTTTCTTTCTAGGATTCACAAGTGGATTCAACTTCCTGGTCAAAAAAACCCGGTGTCCCTCCCGCGGTTGGATCAACAGGGCTAGTTGTTCTGGCGTCTTGTTTTGGCAATTGATCTGAGGGTTGGATACCTGGATCTCGGGTCTTTTTTTGTTTCCCTTTTCACTTTCTTTTGGCTTTTGCATAGTTCTGTCTCGCGATACCTAGCGCGTGAATGTGATTGAGCTTATGAGGGGTTATAGAGTAACTCATCACTCTTCACCTCGTTTAGTAAACCGCTTTAGTATAGTTCAGGAGGTTTCAGGACTCGGTATACTGGATGACATGGGATAGCACTGAGTATCCCCTCTTGCCGGTCTTGGCTTTAGAGATACTCTGTACCTCCTTATTCTACTAGTAGGTAGTGTATCTAGAACATTCGCATTCACGCTCTCCTTTTCTCTAGTGCCGAGTAAACACGAGCATATCGAATTAAAAGGTCTGGATGGCTCATTCTCGCTTCGCATGTGCCGGATGGGTTTGCAAATCAAACATCATTCGATGAGGATACCATCTTTTGGCGACGTAGCATTTGCCAAGTGAGGGCGAAGCTCTGTTCTCCAGTTGACGTCTCTCGGGATCGCGCCGGCCGTTTATGGAGAAATTCAAGAAGAAGTACCATCACCGCATTATATATGGTAGGGATGGGATTATATAGGCAACTTGAATCCAGTGTTTACTTAAGTGTATACATAGTATGCTACTACACTAACCGAAACTGAGGATAACCCGGATCTAGTGTATCCCAGGGAACCTCGGTCAGTGCTTTGTCCTGGGTGACGGATCTCGTATCTCGTGGAACTATCCGCCCTTGAGTAGCCCGCCCCCTCTTCCTCGAGTGATGGTAGGAAGGGAGCAAATAGCAGTATAGACTAGCAGAGTTTTTTTGAGAGCATCTGTCCAGAGAGGCATCGTTCTACATTCAAGTTTTGAAGACAGCTGTCCTGTAGGAGTAAGAATCCAACGTCCGAAGCCGCCGTCGGCGTCCCAAGAGCCAGCACTTCTTACAGTACGGTAGCGGCAGGTTCAGCCTCTTCCTGCCTGTTGACCCAGACTGTCTAGACCGTTATGACTATAGGCGGCAGTATTGGGGTAGTGCTCTGATCCCAGCGGCGTGCCAGGGCGGAATTGTCCTGTGCGTTCCGGAGGGTACACCATCTCGACTATGTCCGACTGTTCGTCATGACTGTCCCACTTCACGGATTGACTCGGTGGCACTTACGCTAGGAGCAGTTAGTTCTAGTTCTCCCTCTTTTACACTACTAGTACTACCTAAAGTACTGATATTGAATCTGGTAAGATATGTTGGTGGCGGAGCGTTTCAGTGGGTTGTGACATACATACCGTAGTAGTCACACTGGTATAAGAATTGTATACATGCTACAGTGACCCCGTTACCGACTACGAGGTTGCACTTTTTCAAGGGTTGGTCTCAGGTAATGCGTGAATTTCTCCGAAACGGAAGCTAAAAGGAGGGAGTGGTGCAAGCTGCTTAGATAATACTAACCTTGCACATCTTCTACAAGGGCAGGGCTCACCCAAGTGTTATTCCTTACCTAGGTAGCAAACTAATTTACCCGTTTGGTATTGAAAACTCAATCGCACGAGGCTTCCCCTATTTTATAGTGAATGGCTTACGCTTCTTGTGAACCATGATAGCCTCAATTGCAGAACGAGTCGGAAAACCCTAAGGCACAACTTACCAAAGCGTGAATGCCCAGTCACTGCCCAGTGAAACCCAGGCGTGGTGGTCGTGCTACGTTAGGGCCTTCCAGTGGTTGAGAGATGAAACAGCCAGGCATATGTAGCTTAGACGTACTTACAAGGTGACAGCGACGAAAGAAAGACCCCTTGGCCTGATCTAGTATGGTAAAGGCGACTCGGCGCAAAAGTTGCCCGAAAGAGCGCCAAGTCGCCAAATCTGGCAAGGGAGAAGGGAGGCCTAGTCGCCTATCCCTGCAACAGATCTCTAGATGCGGAAGTAGGTATTGAATAGTGTATACCGTCGAGGTATTCTACCTACTTGTTCGTCGCTTAAGCAGAAGAGAACCCAAGGAACGACTCATTACCATGTAATCAGATAGGAGCATCATATGATGAGCGATCTCATGATGTTCGTATTGATATTGGGAAATTGCAATCGGGCTCACTACCTACCTCCCCCGGTAGTGTAGGCATGGTCTCCCCAGCTCTACATATGTAGATGTGAATGGTAACACTCATGAGTGATAGTCGTCTGGAATATATGTACGCTGGGCACATCACACTCGTCACGCCATTACTACAGTAGGTTCGGACGGTAGTCTCGGTCACGACCAGTAGCATCATTTGCAGCGGGGCTTTTGCCTCTGATGTTCTACTCTTCTTTCAGAGCTGGGCTTGTCGCCCGAACCGTTGGAACAAGGCTGGAACATGGTGTTTGCCTTATTATGGTTTATGGATTCAAGACAAATAACTGGACTGGCCCGTTCAAGACAAATTTAGAATCACGACACCAACAACTCGACGTTGACCACTGGCTTGTTAAATGTTGGGTTCCTCTAGGATCGTGGCATCTGTGTGCCGCCGCCCAATCTCCATCGGAGCGATCCATCGAGACGGTACAGTGATGAGTTACGGCGCCGGCGACTGGTCACATGCGGAATCCCTTTTAGAGGAATACAACAACGGCAGATTCAACACGGCGAGATGCTACGATGCTTCGATGCTACCCTGGTAGGCATACTCTTGGCGAGTCGATGTAGTGTACAGTAGGTAGTGTAGGTAGTCCTCGGTAGTGTAAGTCGGTTGACGTACAGACGGACCCCACAATGTTGGAGGCGACGGTACCTGCATTAGGGCAATTGCGGTGGCAGTGCTCGTTTCGAGTTGAATGGCTCGCCAGTGGAAAATGAAACAGCGAAAACCTCGTATTGCTCTTTATGGCGAGAGTAGGAAGGGCGAGTTGGCCTGGTGTCCCCAATCTGGATCGAGCTCGTTGCTTTTTCCGTCTAAGACGGGCATCCTGTTGTCGCCCGCAGGATCTCCGGGCATTTGTTTCCTAACTCGAAGCGAACCAAACATGTGTTTTTGGTACAGAGAGGGAAGGGCTGCCAAAAAGGCACTGGCTCTCATTACACCACAGCGTGTAATAGTGTACTAGTAAGATAGTGTGTGCATGGATGGGATGGGATGGGATGGGATGGGATGGTATTGGTATTGGTATGGTATGGCATGGGTGAGCGGCAAAGGTGCATCAACATAGTGTACCTGGGCATCTGCGCATCTGGCGCTGTGCAACTGTAGCCAATCCACCTGCATCAACAGTCGGCCCAAGCTAGCACAGAGCGTGTACTGATTACCATTCACGGCCAAATCGACCAACACCAGGGCTGCCCATTGGTGGGAGGCCAGAGTCAAGCGTCGCTGTAAGTGGCTCAATGGACTTGAGACCCCGCAGGAGGTCCCGCTGCATGCTAAAAGCGGAATAGGCTGCATATGTTGGGGGTTGCTACCTATGGAGTTTACCTATGTAGGTACTAGCTAGACTAGTACGGAGCACACTGCACTGTCTCGAGAGGGCCTCCCTGGTCCATTCAGTAGGTAGGTTAGGTAGGTCGCTAAACCAATGTCCCGAAAAAGCCAAGACACCAACGCCCGAGCCGCGCGCTCTGCTTGGCTCCGCCCAGCCGACTGCTGTCGACCCATCTCAGCCAGTCGCAACGTCTCCCTGGCTACTGGCTGGTCCACTCTGCCTACCGGTAGACGCACTGTAGCCACGATGTCGTTCAGAACCACCATTGTCTACGACCTAGGTGAGGTACATCGCGCAAGGGACAACGCCCAAGGGGTCGACATGGATAGCCTCTGGGAGAAACAGCGGTTCTCAACCCCGGTCTGTAAGCCCGGGTCTCTCTCGTGGTCCCATCTGCAGCCTGGGCCCGACCAGACGAGAGGCTCCCGTTCATCCATCATGAGATCCTATATATGTCTCTGTTCCCCTCCGTGGCCTCGATGTGGTATTCTCATCTTCTCAAGGCACTTGTTTCTGTCGAGGCCCTCTTTCGTTGAGGATATAATCAACTATTTTCTTTTCCTTTTTTTCCTTTACAAAGTTAACGTCATTCGCTTAGTTAACTCTCACTTCATTTCTTATTCATACAGTCGCTTCTGCCTGATATAAGACACACCCTCGCTCTTACGGAACGTCCACGGGAGACGTTATCAACCGATTTCTGAACTGCAACGTTCACCCCTTTTTTTCATACAAAATGAAGAGCTCTTTGGCCCTCGTTGCCCTGGCTGCTGGCATCAGTCATGTCACCGCCACTGTAAGACACCCGCATCTATATGCTCTGTTGGTGAGCTAACGATGATAGGGCTTTCACGATGCCCCTTCATATAGCTGCCCGGACAACTCGGACAACCAGTGTACATCAGACATGACCAAAGGTTTCGACTGGAGCGACTTGAACTTTGGTAACGTTGGGACCTACAAGGGTTTTACCTACTCTGGCTACACATGCTCTCAGAAATTTGGCAAGCGGGACGAACTCACTGGACGAAGCTTTCAGTCAAAGTGTATCACCGGCAAGGCTACTCAGAGCAAGGATGACAGCCCCAAAATCAGCTGTGATAAGAGTCAAGGTGTTGACAAGACCTCGATCAGCGAATTCCAGGTTACCCCAGAGTTTGACTGTGATCTCGAGTTTCACTACACCATGCCCGATGGATCGACCTGCAAGCACCGCAATGCATGCAAGTCCTCTGGTACCACTGTCAAGAACACTCAGTGCGGTGGCGCCACTGATGTGACTGTCGTCTACCCTTCCCAGCCTGATAAGGGCAAGGACAGCTGCGACTACGGTATTCATTCAATTGGCTTCGATTGTTCGGGACCCAAGCCCACAACGTCACACTCTTACCCCGTGAGCACCCCGACATACCCTGTCAACACTCCTGGGTATCCCGTCAGCTCTTCTACCGCTCCTGCTAGCTCTCCCTCGTCATATTCTGTCAGCTCTCCTTCATCCTCAGCTAGCACACCCGCCAGCACCCCCTCATACCCTGTTGGGTCTCCGTCGTCCTCGGCCAGCACGCCCGCTAGCACTCCTGCTGAGTCTACGCCCGCCGAGTCAACACCGGCCGAGAGCAGCACGACTGCAAGCTCCAGCACCGCTGCTGTGTCCACTCCCTCAGTGACTCCCCCTACCTCCTCAGTTCCCGGTTCCTACCCTGTCTACACTCCCAGCACATCTAGTGTGCCCGTCCAGTCCTCATCTGCCGAAACGACTCCTACTGAATCGACTCCTGCTGAATCGACTCCCGCCGAATCCACACCGGCTGAGTCTACCCCAGCTGGATCAACTTCTGCAGTGAGCACACCGGCCGAGTCTACTCCTGTATCTACTCCTGTTGAATCTACACCTGCGCCGTCAACACCCGCCGAGTCGACCACTGTCGGTAGCAGCTCAACGGCTGCCGTGTCCACTCCTGCCGAGACTACAGCCTACTCAGTAACTAGCTACATTACCACCTCTACGGTTTTCAGCACCTCCGTTCACACCATCACTAGCTGTGCCCCTGATGTCCCCAACTGCCCTGCTGGCTCTGCCACAGTCACCACGGTCATCATTCCTATTTCTACCACCGTCTGCCCAGTCACTGAGACGGTCAGCCAGCCAGCCGGTACTCCCACCTCCACCCCTGTTGAGACCGGGTCTTCTATTGCCACATACCCTGTTTCGTCTCCAGTCGAGTCGTCCCCAGTTGGCTCATCCGCCACGTCTGCGATCGCTACGACCTCGACCGCCCCCTCTGGTCCCGCTGAGACTCTGCCTTGCCCTGGTGTCGTCCCATCATGCTTGAACACCTGGATGTTCTCTGTCGGTTGCAAAGACAACACTGAGTCCTCCTGCTACTGCCCTGACAACGCTTTCGTGAACAACATCTTCGCCTGTCTGTATGCTCACGGTGAATCCGACGAGGTCATTTCTCAAGCTGTCAGCTACTTCCAGGGTATCTGCGCGCCATTTGTGCCTTCAAACCCCGGTATTGCCACCGGTGCTGAGACCATCACGAGTGTGCTCACTGTAACCCCCACTTCAATTGCGTCTTACACCACCATCTCGGTCACTGCTACCACCGTCGTTCCTTGCACCGACTCTGTTGGCGAGGTCATTCCAAGCTCCAGCAGCACAGTCGTAATTAGCACTGCCATGACTGTGCCCCAGGTTGTCTTCACGACCTACCCAGCCAGCAGCGGCGCTGCCTCCACCTCCGTTGCTATCGTGCCGGGCACATACCCTGTTGCTACTCCCACTGCCACTTCCGCCGCGGTCTCGGCACCTTACCCCACGGGCCCTGCGGTCACCACTTTCACCACTTCGCCCTCAGCTGGCGGCTACCCAGTCGGTACGCCCGCCACAACGTCTCCCATCGCGACGGCTGGTGCTTCGCGCATGGGCACCGGCCTGGGCTTCCTGGGCGTGGTAGCCATGGCTGTTGCCGCCTTATAAGCAGAGCTTGTCCACTGACGGCAAGGGATTGTTTTCCTTATTTCTTGTACAAGATACAGCGTGACCGAGGCTTCGGGTTCAGCATCGGCACCAACCAAAAACGCAGCACATCGTCTAATTCTTACGATCCTTACGAAAAAATGATATTTTTATACTCTTGCATATTTTACGGGCGGCGTATACCCGGGAATCAAAGACTCTTCCAGCGAGAGGGGGAGGGGTTTGTGTGGAAAGTAGTGGTATTAGGAAATGAATACCTCTGCGAATTGGACATATGCAAGAAGAGAGGAAAATCGGAGGTCTGTAGTAATAGTTAATACCCCGTTTCTGAGAGTACTAGAAGATACCAAAAAATAAATTCAGAGCTTGATGTTCACCAACCTGCCCCTTTATATTTGGGTCCGGAATGTGAATGAATCGAACATCTCTGTAGTTCTGATGGACCTCCTTACCATTGTGTGCTTGAGGCCTGCTTGAGCTTGCACTTGCACTTGCACTACACTATCGTTATCATAATCATTCAGTTATCAGGTTACCGCGTGCGACTCGATAAGGATAGCTAAGAGACTCCAACCACATCGTAAGCGAATAGCTAGACAAGGCATGGTCACTTTTCGAAGTGTCTTCACCAGGCTAACGCGAGGCGCAGTCAATAACAGACACTGGAGAAGAAAGAACCCCAAATGCATCACGTTGTATGGAATTCCTTAATGCTATGCTTCAACGCACTCCGTTATCATGCTTATTACACTCGGCACGCTCGGCCTAGAAATAAATCAATCATGAAAGTACAAGTACTCCAGCGCCGCCATTGCTAAACCAATATAATGCTAATACTTTCTCCGCTTCCCTTCCCTTCCCTGCCCTGCCCTTCCCTGCCCTTCCTTTTCTTTCCCAGCGAATGAATGTGCAATGCATAACCAGATTACACCCTTACAGAAAGCCCTTTGTTAAGCTAGGCGTGCGCCCAATACTGCTTTTCCGCTGCGGCACCTCGATGCCCGTCCCGCTGAGACTGACGTTGTCGTCGGCCTCGAACCCGTTCCTTATCGAGCTCACCCTCCTCCCGCTACTCTCCAACGCGGGAGTGCCGAACCGCACGCTCCCGCCGTTCACGCTGCCCTTTTCCATCCGTAAGTGCTTCCACCCTTCCAACTCGCGCTCTAGACGCAAGGCCTTCTCTTTCTCCTGCCGTAACTCGCGTTCTGCACGTCGGGCAGCCAGCTGGTTGGAGCTCTCGCTGGCCTGGAGCTCGTCGATGGTCTTGAGGAGCTTCTCGACCCTGTCGCGCAATCTAGAGACATCATCATTCAACTGTGTGGCTTGCTTATCCTTGCGCTCGATCTGTGATTGCAAGTCTTTGACGACTCGATCGACATTGCGCACGGATCTCTGGGATTTGGACCGCTCGTCCTCCTGAGTTTCGAGTTGGGTCTCGAGCTGTTGTTGGGTATCATTAGCGCGGCGTCTTGTGAGCCTTCGGAGTAAAGACGAAAGAGGTCTCGCTTGAGATTGTGGTGGTACATCCTCATTCTCATTCTGGGAGCTGGGGTTTAGAGCTGTACTAACCTCCTGGATGCGCTTGTGGAGGAACTTAATGTCTTGGCTACCACTTGAGTAACCCTTGGTCTCTAGATCGACTAGTCGGACCTGTACCTCACTGAGGCTCTTTTCCAGTGCTGCTTTCTGTTTGGAGAGATCAGTGTTGACTTCGCGTTCTGCTGTGATCTCCTTTTGCATCTCTGTCGTGAGAGACTCGGCGCGCCGCATCTTCTCAATGGCCGCGGCCGCGATGTCTTCTTGCTGAGCAAGAATGGATTTAAGTTCTAAGATCTCCTTGTCGGTGCTGGCGGCGTTTCGCAGAGCCGGGCTCTCGCTCTTTGAAAGGTCGTCTAGGCCGGCTTTAGCTTCCTTTAGTCTTGTCTCAATGTTGCGTTTTTCCCGAACGAGCGCGTCACGTTCTGCCGTCATGTCGTCCACGGCTGTACGAAGGCTTCTCACTTGTGATAGAAGCGACACTACCTTGCCTTGCGCCTCATTGTGGGCACTGACAGCCTCATCCCGAGAGGCCATGACATCAGCGAGGGTAGTCTCAAGCCGAGACTTCTCCTTCGACCAAGTAGTACTGTTGAGGACTTCATCGTCCCATTTAGATCGCAGATCCTCAAGCTCTTCTCGTAAACGGGCTATCTCGGCCTGCTTGTAGAGCTTTTCCTCACGTGCCAGATCTAGTTCCTTAGTCAAGCCGGCAAACTCAGCCTGGTACTTCTTGCGGGTCTGTTCCATGCTCAACTCTTTGTCTTCCAGGTCAATAGCCCTTTGACTTCTATAGTCTTCGAGCTCGTGTTGCAGACGCTTCTTGGCTTGGACTGCTGCTTCGAGGTCCGTTGAGATGTCCTCCAGTTTCTCTTCGAGTCGCTGGTTTTGGCGCTGTAGGTCCTCCATGCTGCCATCCGACTTGTTCCGCTGAGACATGATCTCGGCATAAGCTTCTTCAGCCTCCTTTGCTTGAGCCTTGGCGAATTGTTCGGCTCGGTTTGCCTTTAAGACGGCGATCTCAGCCTGCTCTAGTTTACTGAAATACTCGTCTGCGCGACTCTTGTACATCTCAAGACTGGACGTAACATCTCCCAATTTAGATGTCTCCGCATCCAGCCGTATCTGCAGATCAGCGTACTCCTGTAAGAGCTGACTTCGGCTGGAAGCTTCTTGCTCTCTAGCAGCGGTCATTTCCTGTAAGTCTGACCTCACGTCTCGAAGCTCAACCTCGAGGCTGGCACGATCATGTCGCATCTTCTCAAAGTGTTCCTTCACATCTGTAAGCTCGGCGATAGCATCGTTATGGCTATGCAGCAGAGACCTTCGAGAATCTTCTTGGCTGTTGAGTAGATCCAAAATCTCCTCGTGAGATTTCGTTTGGATATCACGTAAGGATAGTTCGCCGCTTCGCATCGATTTCTCCAGGTATGATACTTTCTTCGCTGAATCATCGAGCATATCGTGTAACCGACTGTTCGCTTTCTCTAACTTTTGCATTCGTCGAACAGAGGGGCTTTCATCCACGCTCAACTCTCGTGGGATGGTGCTGGAGCGCTCGAGTTGGCTCTGAAGGTGCCGATTCTGCATTTGAGTGATCTGGAGCTGGTTTTGTAACTCCTCGACCTCTGTCTTCAGATCTTGACGATTGTTAAAGCTAAGAATGTCAGCAGTTCGGTCGGATCTACCAGAGTCCGGGACTACATCGTTCTCATTCGCAAACCGACGCGTTGGCGTAGACGTGTTCGAATAATGCCTTGCGTGAAGCTTAGCGCGTCTCTGCGTTGGTGAGCCGTTGAAAGGAGCCTCATTAGGGTGCATCTCTTCCAACTTGGGCCTAACCGGGGACCCCGCTCGGGTGTTGCGTGCTTCTGCTAACTGTGCCTCTGCATTGGCTCGAGCAGTGGTCTGAATACGCAAATTCTGCTGCAACTCTTCAATCTTCCTTATCATCTCGAAATTCTTGCTCATGATCTTATCATGAGATTGATCAACTGGAGTTGGGACAGATACTTCCGGGTCTACAGCCTTAAGGACTCTAAGCAGCTGAGCACGTAGTTCATCTATCTCTTTACCACGGGAATCGAGAGTCGCCTGCATGGTGCGAGCCGTTGACTGAGCTTGTGTCCTTAGCTGGCGTTCAGATTCGATGGTCCTATTTGCCTCTGCTAGTTGAGCCGTGAAATTTGAAGATGCCTTTTCCGCATTACGATTGGATTGAACTTCGCGGGCAACTTCATGATTCAGATCCTCAAGATTGAGCTGTAGCTTTTCAACCCTTTTCTCCAAGCCCGCGATGGTAAGCGAAGCATCACCAAGCTGCTTATTGAGTTTTGTGTTCAACTCTTCGACTCTAGCCTTCTCGCGCTGGAGAGTAATTATCTGTCCTCTGGAGGCTTCGGTGGCTCTAGAAGTTGAGCGAGCGATCTCAAGTCCTTTTTGCTGCAATTTGTTGAGCAGAGCACGGTTGTCGTTCTCAGAAGCGTTTAGGCGACCCTTCACGGTCACAAGCTCTCGCTCTAGTCGTTCTTTAGCCTGGTCGTTCTTCAGGCCAAACTCACCCGACTCAATCATGTATTTGTTCATATCCTCTACTTGGCGATTGAGCTTTTCGCATTCGTCTTCGTACCATTTGAGCCGCTCTTCTGTTGCATCCAGGTCTTTCTGCAGCCTGGCTTCTCGTTCACGGGCTACACGTGTTGCTTGTCGATCGGCTGATTCTTCCGCGTTCAAGCGCGCTTCTTCAGCTTGGGTCTTTGCGATACGGAGTCGTCGAATCTCGTCACGAGCTTCGTCACGTTCTTTTTCAGCTGTGGCGCGAGCTTCCATTGTCCGGCGCATTGCGTCCTGTTGAAGGTAGAGCTCCTTTTCTATAGTAATCTTTGCCTCCTTTAGCTGCTCGTGTTCTTGTTGCAGCTCCTGAAATTTGTGCTCGGCGAGGAGTGCGACATCGTCTCTCGATTGCCGCTCTCTGCTCAGATCCGTTTGTATTGTATAGAGCTGATCTTTCAAATCCTTGATCTGTGACTCGAGCACTTCGCGACTTTGATTTGCTTGTGCGTCCTCCGAGACTCGGGCTTGGAGAATTTCTTTGGCATCCTCGGCCTCACGCTGAAGTTGGGATTGCTGCGAGCGCATGGCGTCCATCTCAGCTTGAACCTCTCGCAAGCGTGCTGCTGTTTTTTCTCTCTCGGACAGCAAATTCTTCTTTTGATCCTCTAAATTCCGCTGATCTATTTCAAGCTTCTTATTGTCGCCTCGTAAGAGCGCAAGTTCGCTCTCCTTCTTCCTAACAAGCTCTTCATACTCCGTGGACGTCTTGGATAATTGTGATAATTGCTGCTGAATCTCGCGGTTATCGCGAGAAAGGGTTTGCTCGCGCATCTTCAGCGATTGCAACTCCTTCTGCGTAGCCGCAAGTTTGACATCGGCATCTTGCTCATTCCTCAGTAGTCTGCCTTCGAGGTCTCGTACCTTCCGATCTTTTAGGGAGAGTTGACTTTGAAGCATCTTAACTTCATCCTCCAAAGCCGACTCCTGAGCACTCCGGTCCGCTTGTTTTCTCGATATCTCGGCTATTTCTGCCTCAAGGCTGGCCGTTCGAGTATTCAACTCTAGCTTTTCTTCCTCAAGCCGCGCAATAAGTCCGGCGGCTTGCTCAAGCTGTGATCTATATTGCTCGACATCTTGCTCGGCTTTCTTTTTTGCTTCAAGGAGGGCGTCTAGCTGGTCTTCTAGTTTTTCCTGGTCATCCATAGCACCTTTCAATTCCTCTTCGAGTTCTACTTCCCGGAACTGGAGGCGTTTGAATATCTCTTCTTTGTCAAGTGCCAACGCTCGTTCACTCTCGAGAATCTGCTGCGTCCGCATCAGCTCAGCGTGACAGTTACGGCGCTCTTCTTCAAGCCGCATCCTATTCTCGGCATCTTGCCGCATCTTCTCATTGAGTTCCCGAATCTTCTCATCACGTCTCTTTACCTCCACGGCCGTACGAGTAGCGCCCAGCAATGGCTTCATCTTCATGATGAGTTGCCACCATGGGTTATCGCAGAGGTCAATGTAGACGTTGAAATTGCGTTGAATGACCTGAGTAGCCTCGGTACGGTAGAGCCTCTTATAGGCAATCCGACGCTGAATATAACCGCGAGCAACGGATTGAAACTGGGACATTATCTCAGTAATCAAGGCGTCGCGTCGCTCTTCTAATTCAGCAAGTACGCCAGCTCGGAAAAAAACTTTGGTAAGGCCAACGCGAAAGAGGGACTTGTCAATCCCGAGCTTGTCAAGCATCAATGATGCCGCTGTCTGCCCTTCAAGATAGCCTTTGGGTATATTCCTACAGAGAACCTCGTACCGTTGCCGGAATTCGCTGAATGATAGCCGGTTCGGGAATCCGGTTCGAGCGATTCTTATTCCCTCGAGCACACCGTTACACCTTAGCTGGTCTAATACGAGCGGTGCATGGAATTGCTTTGGTCGCTTCTTGTGGTTTGGAAGGATGCATCGCACGAAGTGCGGATGGGTCGAATGCAGTTGAGACATGAGGCTTGACAGCTGCTCCTTGTGCCTTTGGGCAACGGTGCGGAAGAGTCCCTTCTTCACCCGACTCCGAGTGTTACCGTTACTCTCGTCAGTATCAGCACAATCAGCAAATATATTGGCAATGTGCTTGTCTGTGGATGCGGCAAGCAGTCGGGTGATGTTGTCATTCACAGGATCCTTGTTCTTCTCTAACCAGCCTTCAGTAGAATACTCAACTTCGGCAGCATAATGAGTCAGTATGAAGCCATGGCGGGGACCAGGTCGAGACGGCCGGTATTTGCTAGACTTCTTGTCCCACAATGAATTTAACTTTTCCGTGAACGACCTGTCGGTAGCTTTTGGCATAACGCAGTCTTCGTCTAAGCATGAGAATATGCCGATAGGGTTAGACAACTCGATCAAGTCAATCGTAGGTTGAAGGTCCCGGCCGAAGTCGATGAACTTCCACTCGATCTGCTCTCGTGCATATTCCTCTTGCTCCAGAACAAACATATGGTGATTGAAAAACTGTTGCAGCTTCTCATTGGTATAGTTGATGCAGAGCTGTTCAAAACTATTTTCCTCAAATATTTCAAACCCAGCGATATCGAGCACACCGATAAAGTGAGAATCATCAAGGCTCAACCCATTTCGGTCCAGTTGGTGATTGATTCTGGTGACGAGATCCCCGAAGCCACGCTCATAGATACCTTTCGATAGCGCATCGATTCCCAGGCGCACCTGTTCAGGAGTCTGCACTTTCTCAACCCACTCTCGGCCTGCCTTTACTTTCGGATGCAGGAGACCTTGGAGAAATGGTTCTAACGGTATACCTAATAAAGTACAAACGCGAGCTGCGACTTCCTTGGCTTCCGGAGCTAATCGAGCCTGGTCGGCCATGCGGCTCTCTTTGACAACGGAGAGGTTTCCTAGGTGGAGGACTGCGGCCACGGTGCGGAGTATAGCATATTGATCCTTGTCGGTAAATCCCATGACATGGAAAGCCTCTAGTAAAGAGTTCCACTCGTCGGTATCCGAGACACCAACTATGGTATCGTGGCCGTCGCGGGTGTAGACAAAATCACCAATGTCAAGTCCGTTGAGCATAAACTCCCGCCGCATTCGATCGTCCGCGCCGGTCAGAAGCTGGTAAAAGATATGGTAATTACGCTCCTGTGAGTTGATCCGAACGACCCTGGACTTCTCTAATAGGTACCAGTCTATGAAGGCACCAGCTATAGATCCACTGGGAGTGAATTCAATGCGGATGAACTTGCCGAATCGCGAGGAGTTATTGTTTCGAACGGTCTGGGCATTACCAAATGCTTCTAGAATTGGGTTGGCACGTAATATCTGCCGCGAGAGATTTGAATGTTGCCCCCTACTTTTGATCGGGGATTCGGAATGTGCCACGGCAGCGAGGTACTGTATGACTTTCTTGGTGTTTTCCGTTTTGCCGGCACCAGACTCTCCGGTGACTAGGATGCTCTGGTTCGTGCCCTCGTTAACGAGATTTCGGAACGCCTCGTCGGCCATGGCAAAGATGTGCGGTTTCGTATCTTCTCTGCTTCGGCCCTTGTACATATTGATATACTCGTTGCTGTAGATGGGTAAGGGGCAGTAAGGATTGACAGTAACCAAGAAGAGGCCGGAGTATGTATAGATGAGATCTGCCTGGTATCGCATATGGAGGTTGTGGACGACAGACGGCTCGTTGAGATGTGTCAACTCAGCCATATCGTTCGCTTTGTCGAACTTGGCAGGGTTGACTTTATCTACGCTTTCGCTATCGACCTCACGTTGCTGGCCGCCAAGGTTAGCAAAGAGCAGCGGCGACTCTACCTCGTAGGACAACATCTACTCACACTACCATCATCACATTGCACTAGGAGCCTGCCACCCGCCAGCTCTTCCACGACCCAGCCCTTGACGAAGGCGGCTTGCGGATCCCTAAGCCACACATATCTCTTCCCCGAAAAGTCATTTTCGCCCTCGATGCCGCGGACGACATCTATGCTCCTACGCAGATCTTCGGTCCTGATGAAGGAGGGCGCAAATGTGGTTGAGCCGGGGAGATTGCTCCTGGAATCGGCGCGTTGCTGTCGCGGCGCATGGCCGTTTATGGGCGGCGCGACGGCAGCAGGCAGTGCCGTGTGCGACTGTGTGCGGTTGTGGAAGGAGGAGGAAGAGGGCGCAGGCGTGGTTGTGGCCGTGCCTGAAAAGGACGACGGCGAAGAGAACAGAGCGGATTTCGGCCGACTCGACGTGTTGTGGGAAGTGTTGTTGGGACCTGGCGACGGGGATGCCGACCCCATGCGGGCGAATGGATTGTTTCGTACAGACATCACAGCGAAGAGCAGAAACTATGCTACATCTGAGCTGCTCAAAGGCGACGGTATATGGCTTTGATTAACGAATACTAGGCCTAGTCGATTGGAGGTTGGCGATGTTCCGTTCTGTTGGTGTGGTTGTGTGGATGTGTGGATAAATCAATATCTCTTCGATACAATGCAATGCCATAACGAAACGCGCCGCGCGCGTGTAGCAACCGGATATTGGACGACAGCAAACGAAACGACAGATAGCAAAACAGAATGTCAATTAATCCTTCCGTTAGCTGCTCCCCAGTTTGGACTTTCGTAGGATGAGACAGAAGTTGATAGTGGGATTGCTTCCACGGCATCTGAATGATCCATTGTTGATAGTGCCCTGGACCCGGGGCATTGGCACATAGCAACGGACCCAAAAGTAAACATTCGATGCTTGGCACACCTCATTTGACAGTAAAATACTTCCATTCTATTGGTACCATGAGCTCTTTTATGGGGCCCTTTTTGGTGCAATAGCATACAGTGCCAGTGGCTACTGCATGTGGAGAGCGCTCTACAGTATAAACCCACTACACACTGTCCTTACCACTAGGTATAATACAACAGGTATATGTATCTTAGGAACTTGTATCCCAGCCCTCATCTACTACAATATGCATTGCTATGAAGACCGACTATGTGGGAACGGTTCATCTCGAGCTTATTTTGAGTTCTGTTAGTTAGTTCACGTTTTAATGTATAAATAGCTTATCCCAGCAGCGTCGGAGCATGCGTTATTATCTTGTTACGATAAGACTTCCTCTTGTGGGCTGTGGTCGGCCAGCTCTTTCAACTCGGGCACTCGTAATGTTCTCGCTGCAGGCTACAGACCACGAGCTGGAGCAACAGGTGTTCGAATAGAAACCTCCTCTCCAATTAACCCGGGCCGTCATTGACAGGCATCTAAGAAGCCCAATCTCAACAATAGCATAATTGTTGTACGGAAGCCTACGCGCTGACGGGAGGCCACCTATGCGAGGCCCCGCGAATTTCATGACCCTTCGTATAGGCATGTAGCCGAACTGCAGGATGTCTCGGATAAAGCTATTCAGAGACTAAGACATACGGCTAAACCTTCTCATGAAGGAGGTTTAGGTCCGCAGGACTCCTGTACATAGAGACTAGTTAGTCCTCCAAGGGACAGAGAGTCCTTTGGATGGCCAAGGGTCATCGCGCTCATAGAATATCATTCTCATATTGAGTTATTCTCCAAGCCCTGTATTCAGCCCTTGTGATAATAATACCTCGCACCTTGTTTCAGGACGAGCAGTGTCATAAGTGATCATTAGATATAAGCGGTGTCATGTGAATGGGTTGATTAGGTAAGAGCTAGCACGGCTCTTTTGGGGGTCGACTTGTGTGAGTTGGGACTTCATATTAGCTGTCGGCGTCGTCAGGAGTTGTTCACGTTGGTGTTTAAAACATGACTTTCGTTTATACATATACGCTGCTTATCGGCAGGCAGATCTTACTCCTCTCCTGGAAGCGAGCGCTCAACAACTGAAGCTTGTGAAATGAAAGTGAAGACGCGTATAACGTACGAAATTTAAGAAAAGGCCATGACGAAATGCTCGATCCATTCATTATCATTCTTTTCAAATCCGTGGTGGTTAGTTATGGCACCACTAATTAACTCGAGTCCACTCCCCAGACGCCTTTACCATGCACGGATTCTTGAGTAACGTAGCATGAATTGAGGATATTTCCGGAACTAGTTCCGAGCAGATTGACATAATAATGACATGTTCGGATGTCATCAACAGCATGCCTAGAGTTCCCTTCATGAACTTCGTTACATTCTGAACAACCTGGATTCTATGGAAATTATATTTCTCTTTGGCCTCTTTACCCATCCGCCTCTATGCGTTTGGCTGTAAACCTCAGAAGGAGTCTTGCCCAATGCTCAAGTACATAGATCGTGACCCCAAAACAATATTGTATAGAAAAAACTGGCACATGAGTTCTAATGAGTTCTACTCGACATTAATGACTTCAACGTGATAGATGTGCTGCGAATATAGAGTAAATAGCAGCGTTGGTGACGTGCAATGTATTAGATAAACAGCCGAGAGGTCTGCGGCCACACGGGCGACATGATTGACCCCATTGAAGTATAGTTACCATAGTCAATACGATCAATCTGTTGTACGGCCTATCGTTGTAGGCATCCGTCCCATCTGAAGTTGTGTTCCCAACGAGCGCGGATAAGCAGCTAAGCACTTGGCTTCACAGACCTGAACTGTAGCCGCACTAACCAGCTCCCGGATAAACAGGAGTGTAGCCGCGCCAACCAGGTTTCGTTGCTCTAGATCCAGATAGTCTAGAGGTGACGTCCTTCTTTCGCCGAAGAGCACTCACCATCCTTTAGTCTGTCAAAAGTTATTCGCTCTACAATCTAGCTTGTTGCGCTCCCGGATAGCAACATCTATTAGAGAGCTATAGTGAATAGTGCGTCGGCGGTTACTCTCCGATATCGTATCGGACGAGTTTGATATCATGAAAATGCAAAATACCAATCTCTAAACCCATTTGTTGCTCTATTACTTAACATGTCAATCCCATTCCCGACTACAATGGGTCATCTCGGGATAGTTGTTGACGATCCGGAGCGACTGTATCGGCACAGTACAACCGCGGCCGGGACAGATGCGGGGGCATTAGTCGCTATGTTCCGGCTTAGTGTAACGGAAGCAAGCCTCCGACTGACGAAGGTGAACCGTTCCAGCTGTAATCCCCGGTTGGAAGGCGCCGTGGTTTTGACATATAAGAAACTGAAGAGTCTTCGTTCTAGCTTGCACGCCACAAGCTTATGATCTCTGCTCTTAACTCTGTTCGCGAAACACTAAAAGAGACAAAAACTTCTTTGCAAGAAAGACGTATATCCGATGTTGCTTAACATAGCATTTCTCGGGATTGTAGCCCGGGCCGCGGCCCAGACTTGTTCTCTCCCCTCGACGTATAGATGGACATCAACAGGCGCTCTAGCTAATCCAAAATCAGGTTGGGTTGCTCTCAAGGACTTCTCTCACGTGCCTTATAACGGCCAGCATCTGGTATATGGGACAACACACGATTCTGGATCGACTTGGGGCTCAATGGCCTTCGGCCTTTTCTCAGACTGGTCCAGCATGAGCACGGCGAGCCAGACTGGAATGAGCGCTTCTACTGTTGCGCCTACATTGTTCTATTTCGCCCCTAGAAGCATCTGGGTGCTCGCCTACCAATGGGGGCCAACCACGTTCTCTTATAAAACGTCTAGCGACCCTACCAATGCGAACGGATGGTCCTCTGCGCAGCCTCTCTTCACCGGCACTATTTCGGGCTCTAGCACGGGCGCCATCGACCAGACGCTCATCGGCGATAGCTCAAACATGTACTTATTCTTTGCTGGAGACAACGGCAAGATCTATCGGGCGAGCATGCCCATTGGGAACTTCCCAGGCAATTTCGGGACAGCTTCAACGGTTGTTCTGAGCGACTCGACTAACAATCTCTTTGAAGCGGTTCAGGTCTACACTGTTGCGGGTCAAAAGCAGTACCTCATGATTGTGGAAGCAATTGGGGCCAACGGGCGGTATTTCCGCTCGTTTACAGCGACGAGTCTAAGCGGCTCATGGACGCCTCAGGCCACGTCCGAGAGCGCGCCGTTTGCCGGCAAGGCGAATAGCGGCGCCTCCTGGACCAACGATATCAGCCATGGCGATTTGATCCGTAGCAACGCTGATCAGACCATGACCATTGATCCGTGCAAGCTGCAACTCCTCTACCAAGGAAGAGCCACAAGCTCCGGTGGTGATTATGGTCAGCTGCCGTACCGGCCAGGCGTGTTGACGTTGGCGGTCTAAAAGGGTTATATATAGGTAGTTATCCTGCGGAAGTCATCGATAGCAAGCTTCATCGGAAAAGGCTGAATGGCAGAAACTCTCAAATATAGCACCAAAACTCGATAGCGTGCATAAGCCAATTGACTATGTACCTAGGAATGTAGTATGTTTTAAAGTTACCTGTAGGTACCTTACGTCGACAGAGTAATTGGAATGGGCGAGATTGACATTGTACCTACATATAATTGAGGTGCCCTGTCTGTGGCTTGTGGCTGGTGAAGCTACCTAGGTAGGTACCTATCTATTGTATCTATTGCTGACAGGTTCGATAAAGACTTCCCCATTAGGTTAGATACTTCCCAGCATCAGTACCTAACTTGGTAGTACTGGTTGATCGACATGCACACGATTGCATCTTGCGAGATGATTTTCCAGGACATCACGACCCATCTATCATCTACCATCATCTTTTTGCCAACTTGGAGATAGCACGCGATATATACATAACACTTCGGCACTTCTCATTTCTTCATTTCCTCGACACCTTTACCGACCTGCATCCGTTGCATTGTCCTATACTTAGGGATCATTTGTCTCTACCTAGCCACCTTATTTCCTTTCGGGTTCTTTTGCTTGGCCTCGCGCGACGACTTCTTTTGGCTCGTTTCTAGCATACCTAACCCATCCCGCACACGTATAACCTAGCGAAATAGCACTCCTTCTTCATCTGCAATGAACTTTCAAGCAGACAGTGGAACAGAGCGATTTTCTGGATTGACACAAAGGCGACTGGGCCGCTTTTATTACTAGTGGCGACACCTTTTTTGTTTGCTAGCATCTGCAAACTCAACTGCGCGTGTCACCTTCGTGCGCTCTCTCTCTCTCTTCGCTCTCTTTGCTTGGCTTTGCTTCGCTTCGCTACTACAACGACGAAGACGACGACGACGACGATAGTGGCAGCGACAACGACAACAGCGACCGATATCCCAACTACCTCAAGTTTTCTATCACCCTAACCTCTCGAGCATCTCTCGAGCATCTCTCGACTAATGGCTGACAACTCTCGCGGGTATGGCCAGTACATCGGCCATTACCCTTCTAACGTGCCCTTGTTTCCTCAAATGACAGGGTTATCGAGCACACAACCGTCATACGCCTATCCGCCTCCACCGGCTGGAGCCGTGCCCTCTGCGAGCTATGCGGCATCTCAGAGCGCATATACTCAAAACTCAAATACCATACCCGGATTGGGGCTTGGTGGGACGCAGATGCCTCCGACGACGTCCTTCTCGTCTGGTGATCCCCTACCATGGCCAGCGCAAGGACGAAACCCGCAGACAAACAGCTTCTTTCAGACCCAGAGACCGCCTCCCGCTGCTATCCCGCAGCAGCCACGTCCGCTGTACCAACAGTCGCACAATCCCCTCGAGGAGGGTGAGCTGAGCGAAGGCGAATTTGAGGATCTCTATGAGCCTAGGGGTTTGCCCGATGCTCAGGGAGCTCCGCAAGTCACACCCCAGAATCAGCCGACCCGAACCCCCGATAACTTGGATAGTCGTGGTGGTAGTGTTGGTGATGCTGATGGGTCATCCATTTATGATCCACACGACCCTCATGTTATCCACGATGAGAGTATTACCCAAGCTGCCTCGAAGAACGCGTCCGGTGAAGAACAGGAGTATCCCCCTGATGACGATTGGGAACCATCATATCCAGAACGGGAACGGTCCGGGTCGTACTCGCCATACCTGTCCCCTAGAGAGGTTCACCGCAAAGTTTCTATCGCGAAGGCCACATCCCGTGATACACAAGGTATGTGAATTCAACTGCTGCATGAATATATGACATCTAAACATCTCTAGCTACCGATCGAGTCGATTCCTCCCAAGCTATCTATCACCCCGGTGCACCTTCGCTTGCAACAACCCGGACCGTGCCCCTGGTCAATGGTATGCCATTTATTTCGTCGGGTTCCGGTAGCAACTCTGTTCTAAAGGTTTCCGACCCCGAACTTCACTCTAATGGCCCACTACTCCCTCGATCTGCTTTAGAAGCGAAAAAGAAAGCCCAGGAAGCCATTCTGGGCCTGTGGCCGTTAAAGGTTCGATACCAGGACTATATTGACGAGGGGATTGATGCGAATGTAGTCAAGGCTCTTTTTAGAGATATAGGGCTGGATGTACCAATTTCAAAGACCAATACAGCGCAATCTAGGACCACAAGTACTGCGCAATCAACACCCGCGGAAGCGACTCCCACAGCCACCGTGTCACAAAAGGCACAGAGCCCTCTGACGCGTAAACCGCAGGCGCCACTAGCAGATGCCAAGCAGTCTAACAACAAAGACGATGGAAAAAAAGGCGGCGAGATCAAACCGGCAGGAAAGTCTGCTGCCGAGGAGCGTAAGGATAAGATTGCGAGGAAACTTGCTGCAATGGCCCAGAAGACGACACAACCCCAGGGACAAAGTGCGCCAGTGCCTAAGCCTGCATCTGTGCCTGCTACAGCTCCCGCGTCTGTTCCAATTTCCGCTCCTTCAGTTGCTCCGGCTCCGGCTCCGGCTCCGGCTGCGGCCGCAGCCCCAGCCCCGACCTCAGGTCCTGCGTCTGTTCCGGCTCCAGCTCCCATCGAGGTTTCTGCCTCAGCAGGAACAAAATCTGATGCCACGAACACGCCATCGACTGTCTCCAAAACAAGAGCTGAAAATAATGCCATACTACAGCAGAAGCTCGCCGCACTAAAGAAACACCAGGCTCAATTAGCGGCTGAAAAAGCACGGGTAGCATCTAACGAGAGCACTACTGCGTCATCTCCGGTGGCAGCGCATCCAAGTCCTCCTGATACTGGTCGCAACGGTGATTCTACACCCAAGCCGAAGCCTGCTGTTTCCATTCAAGAAAGCTCGAACCGATCAAGTTCGACTAGTGAGCTTCAAGATAATCCTGATGATGATGGTATCCCAGGCCTGTCCTTCTCATCACTGGCTGCTGCTCAGCCGTCACAGGCATCTAGCCGAAGCTTAAAGCGGCCAGTCGCCTCCGATTTCGACAATTATACACCTCGCTTTGAGTCCCTTAAACGCACACGGACTGAGGAACGGTTGGTCATCGACGTTAGCGACGACGAGGATGTAGAAATGGACATGGGTTCTCCTACAGAGGAATTTCCACCTCTGATGGATTCTAGCACTGGCCCTGCTCGTCAGTCACTGAGTGCTTTCCCACCACTCTCTGATGGACCAAACCGACGCCAACCTGACAGCCCAGCTTCAAGCTCAGCTCCTACTCCTCCAGTTCATGGAGCTAGAATTGATCTGCTACATAAACGGATTGAAGAAACTAAACGACTAATAGCTGAAGCTGAGGCAAAGAAGGCTGCGAAGAAAGCAACAACCCAGCTACCATCAAAGCCTTCGAGTCCTGCTGCGCAGCAACTAAACAACCTGCCCAAGGTCAATGAAAGCACTGCAAAAGATAATAGGGCTATCAACTTTAGGCGTGATAGGATTGCGAGCTACGAGTTGCCCCGTGTTACCGCCACCCTCAAGGAAAAGCAAGATAAGCTAAAATTGATCGTTGCTGAAGCCGCGCGGCTCGAACTCGAGGTTCAAGCCAGTCTGGATGAGCAGCTAAAACTCGAAGCGGAGATGAAAGCTCTAGCTTATCCTTCTACTAAAGCCTCCCCAGAACCAGACGAGCAACAACCACAACCTGGAGATGGTGAGTATCCTGGATCGGACCTGCGACTTTCACCGCGGCTTGCTCACCTGCCCGCAGTTTCACCTCTTCCAGTACCGGCTGTAACTTCCGATAATCAACAGGATGACCAAGGCGAACGCTTCGTTGAGCTACATATACCGCCTAAAGCGCAGTTACACTCAGTTGGCGCTAGCGGGGATGCGGGCACCGAGCCTAAAGATAGCCAAGCACTCGCGAGCACTATTTCTGTTGAAACAACTCCCGCTGTTGACACTTTAATGGCTGATGGCGACTTGCCAACTCCTACTGCTATTGACAGTACTGCCGTTGCGAATGAGGCGCTCACTGGTGATGCCTCGCTGGAATCTCCAGACGCTGGTGGTGACGAGCCGCTTCTAGTAGAAGTGGAGACAGAGATGGAGCAGATGGGTAGTGGGAAAGCTTCCACCGAGGTAGACGTCGGAGCTGAGTCCGTGGCCGAATCGGCGCTCCCGGCCGTGAGTGTCCGTTCAAGCGGATCAGATGACGAATCTAGCGAGTCGGACGTCTCGATGCAACAATCCGCTTCGGAATCATCCCAGAGCGATGATGGGTCGTATGACCCCACACCGGTTGAAATATCCGGTTCTCATGATGTTCAGAAAAATGGACGGAACAATGCAGAAGTAATGCAACTGTCCCTTCTCTGTGAATCATCCACTCACCACGTCATAGATTCCGGATGACATTCTGGATGAGCCAAACCCGAATCACATATCGACAGACCGGAACCAGGAGTTAGAAGACACGAGCAATGAAGTAAAAAACCGCTCCTTTGAAGAGCCTCTCCTACTGACTATCTCGCAGGACGTCCAGAGCTATAAGCCGCCTTTGGAGGATCTACTATCTTACAAGAGCCCTCTATCGTATTTTCGCGCCTATAGGTTCCACCCGAAATATTTCGAGGAAGTTTCAGGTGGCCTGAAGTCCATGACATTTAGTGCTAGGATTGACCCAATGCGGGAAGTGTGCCCACAAGTGCTCGCTGGAGAGCCCTGTCCCAAAGGTTCCAATTGCGAGTACCAGCATTTCGATTCTATGGTCCTTCCGGGTGAGTTTGAAAACAGGGTCTCTTTTCTCTCACCTTCCTAGCCAGACCCAAATTCTCTTCCCCCCTCCGGAACCCACCCGTCGTTGGATTACTGACTTGACGGCCTATTGCTCCAGATGCCGAGATTATAACGCAGCTCGGCTCTGCCGACATGTTCGTCGGAGATACAAGGACTAAGTTCATTGAGGGGCTCAAGAGGGTGCTCAACGAGCTCAAAGCCAACCGGGTCAAAGACTTCGACCGCATCACCAAGGCTATTGTCAAGCACAGACAGGAATTCCTCGGTGACAAAACCAAGGTGCTAGCTTTGGATTCCAGTGCCACATAGGTAACCTCGTAGTATGCTCACAGAACAGCTTTATTAGCCCCGGGCTCGGGCTTTCCTACCTTGTAGTAATACCTCCCCTTCCGCTCGCTTTCCGCATATTTTGGTAGCGGGCCTCGTGCGCTGCGCGCTTTGTGCTAGGAGCGGTAGCTCTTCTAGCTTGGGCCACTTTTTCCAACTTCTCAAACCCCCCCCAAACCCCCCAAACAGCAGCATGATTGTTTATGGCGTTGCAAAAGGAGCGCCAAGCGATGGCTCGCGGAGTCGGCGTCTTATTTTACCGGAATGTACGATACCCCGTTGCTCGCATTTGATATCAGACGTGGACCAGGCCACAGGCCACGTCAATGGAGTAAGACAGATACACTCTGGTGTCGGTCGAGGGAAAACGGCTGCATATTTGCAGATTGCATAATTGCAGGCAAGAGGAGGACATAATGTAGTGCGTACGTGGGAAAGACAAAGCAGGTGTAATCGCCTAGGACCCTATACCATGCATTGACAGGATCTTGCCCGAGCAAGACGGGCAGTCCTCTCGGGCGCTTCGTATGGCCATGAGAAACGACTTGGCGCTTCTAAGTGAAGTAGATGCTAGTGAGCTGGCTGTAGCCAAATAAATTTATCTTATTTCTGGTTTGACTGGCACTCATTGAGAAGCTAATCTGGTGACATGGTATAGTCTATATCAAATATGCTGACCCGAGTTATAAGTTGATGCGAATACAGTGTAAATGTACAGTGTTCGTAGCGAGCATAGATTCATGATGAACGACGTCATTACTACTTCATTTCAACGAGCTTCACCTGTGACTCCTTCCCAACCCAGCACGCAGGGCGTAACACCGTCCGCTTCTCGGGTTCCAATTAGTCTCAAATAGTCTTGACCCGGAACAAGCTCTTTTTCTTTTTCTTTTTCATTTGACTGCTTCATGTAAATACCCCTCCCCCCCCCCCCACGATCTCCACAACACCATACCAAACTGTATACGGATTGTGCTGCTGGACAGCCGCCTGTATTTCATAATGTTTTCGTCGTGCTTTGGGTCGAGAAACGAGGATGCGGATCCCGAGCAACAGCCACTCCTCCCCCAATATGAGCAGGACACGCGCTTGCAGCGGGAGCTCACCCGCAAGCTTCACAGCTACCAGATGTACCGCGCGCTGTCCAAGGGATACATGCCCAGCACCGAACAGGCCATCGTCAATCTTCGCACGCTCTTGGCGGCCGACGTGTTGAACCCAGACAATCCAGACCTGTCGGCTTCCGGCCGAAGACTCGTGCGCTTGACCAAGCAGTGGCTCCAGCAATTCATTGTACTGCTGAATAACAAGAACAGCAAGGACCAACTCCAGGATCTGATCTGGTTCCTCGCCAAAAGCAGGGTGTCCGTCGACATTGACGATATCAGCGCAAGAGCCTCGAAGGTTAAGGCCAGGGCCGATACAGCGGCTGCCTACGAGAGTCTACGCACCGTCGGCTCTTTGCTTCTCACCAACCCTGAGTTTCGCACTTTTCTCGGAGACCTCACTGTCATCGGCAGACAGGTCTTCTCAGACTCGGCATTCGCCCTGCGTGACGCCGCCGAGCAAGCTGGAAAGAAGCTTGAACCGTCACCCGAAGCGCAGGATAGAGTCGCACATCAGGAGACTAACGGCGAACCGCCTTCCGCCGACAAGCTTGAACATGAGGTTCAAAATGTCGCCAAGGTCGTCACGGATAGCGGCGGGGAAGTGGCGAGTGCCGCTATTGAGAGCGCCAAGGACAAGGTCTCGGGGGATGAGGGCCGGACACTCCTGAAGCGTCTCCAGGCGACGGTTCTGAATCTGAGAAAGCGCAAAGATTATTCTGATTCTGTCTCAACTCTGGCACTCTTAATCAAGAGATACGCTCTGGTGTATTCACGGGCTGCGGAAGAGCTTGTGGAGACAGCTCAGAGCGACGTCGTGGAGAATCGAGAGACTGATCGTGCATTGACCAATCTCTGGGAGTTTGTCAGGAATTTCGGTGACAAGGAGGACTGGGATAAGTGCAAAGAGCTTCTCCAGAAGGTTTTAAGCCATAAGGATCAAGATCCCGAGTTCGAGGACCTGATGCAGCAGGTTGGAGACAGTCTACAAAAACTCCTTACGGACCCCGATTTCTTCAGCAACGCCGATGAGAAGTTCCAAGAACTCAGGGAGAAAAGCAGGCAAGTTGGGTCGGAGAGCAGCCTGAGGCAAGACGTCGACGAGCTTCTGCAACAAATATCTGTCACGTTGCAGAGCGTTCTGAGGGACACTGACGTTCATAACCTTATCACAACCACTATGCGCATATTCAGCGTTTTATCACCGTCTGATTCAGTCATCAACCCTGATTTAGTCCAAGACTCACTCAACGTCTTCATCCCCCTTCTGATTTCTGCCATCCAATACGTCCCCATTCCCCGCTTAGAAGTCAGCACCCCAGCCATCGATCTACTTCTGGAGAACCTCATCATCGAACCAGGCCGAACTGTAAACAATACTTCCTTCCTTCCCTACCGCCTCAAGATTGAGACGTACAACGATGTAGAAATCCGCAAAGCGCGCTTCCGAACCAACGCCAGCAGCAAGCATCTGATGCTCATCAAGATCGACGGACTCTCAGCGCGCGCCGACGATGTCGGCTTCTGGCTACGCGCGCATAGCGGGCTCTTCCGGCTCGCGGACGAAGGCATCGCCAGCTTCGCGCTCGACGAGCGCGGCGTCGACATCCACCTCGAGGTCGAGATCTGCCGCGAGCGTCTCGAGCAGATCCTCACGCTCCGTGGCGTGCGCGTGCGCGTGCACAAGCTAAACTACAAGCTCCGTAAGAGCAAGTTCTCGTGGCTCGGATGGCTGATCAAACCGCTTCTGCGGCCCCTGCTCAAAGCTACCATGGAGGCGCAACTGGCGAAGGCCATTGCCGACCTCCTCCACGCTGGCAACAGGGAGCTGCTATACGCGCGGGAGCGCCTTCGTGCCACGAGGATTGCGGACCCCGGGGATTTGTGGACGTTCCTTAAGGCTGTTGCCGCGCGACTTGTGCCTGAGGAGGATCCCGATCTCTATGCCCGCGTTGGAGTTGATCAGCCTGGCAAGGGCGTGTTCAAGGGCGTGTACGCACCCGGGAGCGTCGTCAAGATATGGCATGAGCAGGCTGAGATGGCGGGGGACAGGGTCGAGCAATTTGAGGTTGGGGGTTGGAGGAATGAGGTCTTTGATACGCATGTGCGAAATCTGACTTGAGGCTTCATCCAGTTTTCCGGTTTACGGATAGGGAGTGTATAACTGGTTTGTAACAGAGTGAACACCATTGCAGTTCGTATCGGTCAGGAGGGATCGTCAGGGGTATCGTCGTCAGGGGCTAAATTGTACACCTTCGCGAGTTACCAGCGGTTAAAACCATGGATCGTTGCTTTTGCTTTTTTTCTTCTTACCAAGTCCATGAGTTGCCCATGAGGATGGATGGCATACGTGTATAGTATGTATTAATATGCTAATCGAGTGGCTCGGCGCGTTTAGCATTCTGTTTCTGATGGCTGTGTGGATTAGTCTGTAGCGTAGCATTACGACTTAATGAGAAGGATGTATTTGAACGAATTATGTTAATTCATTGAGCCGCAGTGGGCAACAGGAACTAGGGCATTGTAGCTGCGTTCACCCAGCTAATTCACCTGATCACGTGTGATACGACGTCTAACTACACAGATAGCTTATGGCTTTGGCTATAGGAAGTATATCGTCCTGAGAAATGATACATACAATAACACCACGTACGCCTTCGTATAGATGCCACACTAGGTAGAAGCGGAACGTATATATACTAGGGTGTAGAGTCGGCCATGTCGGACGCTGCCTCTGCTTAGCCTGGCCTTTCTGTAGACCTACGTATGTTTCATATGTGATATGACTTTGGGATGGGTATAGGTCGGGACCATATTGTAGGACATCATAGTGTGATGTAAAATTTGCGGGGGTGTTCAGAGAGCATTCAACTTGGGTAGGTTGAGCTTTGTGGTTATGATTCAATTTGTATGTGCCAGTATGACCCTTTTTTCCACCATTTCGACTGTAGCTGCTTACGCAGCTACCTTATGTGAGATGCTGAAGTTGCTATTCATCAACTTACTTTTCCAACTAAGTAGTGAGTACTAGACTGTTAGACTCGTCAGATAGACTATCTTCATGCCACCGTATCTCCTTCTTGCCTTCGCGATGCTAAAATAGACAAGAGAGGTGAGTGGCGAGAGCCATAGTTCTCATTTATTGTAAGGGCAAAGCTATGCAAATCATGTGACGATGAGCAAGCTTTATGCAATCAATACCTGTGTGCCTCTATTCGTTGCCTCTAGAAAGCGACCCTGGGTGGAAAATGCCGCATTAAAATTGAAAATCCCTGAACGCCGGTACTCGATGTTTGATTTGTCATACAGATAGATAGCCATGCGCCGGGACCTCGCCGTCTGACAGCTCGGCTTTTCGGCTTTGCGTCTTTGTGCAATTGTCTACCCACCGGAAAGATTCAAGAATACATATTTGCTTCCAGCTAAGGCTCTCTATTTTTGTATTTCTGGTCCTCGTCACTGCTGCCCGTTGTGACGACACTGGTAGCGGGCTGCGAGCTACCAATTCTGATGTAGCCTCTCCCGCCATTTTTCGGAGAGTTAATACTGAGACTCGTCGCGGCGCTGATACGACGTCGAGGTAATTTGCTTGTCGTTGGAGATGGCGTCATGGGTAGTTGATATGTTGGCATTGGTGCGTCGTGTGCGCCATCTAGGGTCACTGAGCTCCGGCTTCCGGGGGTGGTGACGATGTTCTCATCGCTGGGTATTATAGGTTGAGTATATGGAGGTGTTGGATGTGGATGCTGGGGTGCAAATCCTTCAGGTATGGTTAGGGGAGTCAGGAGTGTCTCCCTTGCTTTGTGCTCAGGACCAGGACTGTCACCATTTTCCTGACCGTTAGACAGAACGGAGGTACTGTCGGATTCCATGGCATCACTGTTTAAACGCACGCTATCGAGACAAGTCAGACTCAAGGCAGCTAAATCAATTATTCAGATCAGGGGGGAAGCAACTTACTGCTTGAATGTTTTTGAAGCAGATAGACTCCTATCTCTCGCACGAGCGTAGCTTTCGTATTCCTTAGGGTTGTTTTCCGCAGTTGTGAAGTTGTCCAGCGCATCAAAGACATGTTGGAAAACCTGAGCGTCAAGGTCTCGGGCCCATAAGAAATCCAGGTGTTCGTAATGAGGTATCTCGGTGGCAACAGTCGTCTTAGGAAGCTCCTTTAACATCACCTTAATATCCACTAACGAATCACTGCCACCGTATACGATGACGATAGGTGTTCTAATGTTACGAGTTGGATATTTGGCCACCTTGGTGTACTTATTCAGGGTGTTTATGCCTAGGGCTGTCTGAATGTCATCGTCGAACATCTGGAAGGATTTGTTCCGGATGATCTGAAACCAATGGACAACAGATTTGGTGCTGGTAAACGAGTATAAGTGCGGGTAAGCCGCAAGCTTTTGGCTAACCGACATGTTCTTCGACTTCCAGCCAAAGAGGAAGTTGTTTCCCATGTCGATGACTTTGATGAAGATAGGAGGGTAGAGAATGCTTTGCCAGGTGGTTGCGGAGCTAAGAATTGACCGACGACCGAAGAGGAGGAACAGGACTTGCGGCGACGCCTTGATAAGGGCATCGACGATGCCATTATGCAACCCAGGCACTGACATGGCCGGTGCAAGTGCAATGAAGACGTTGACTTGATCGTTTAGTTTTGGATTGACGGCGAGGCTTGCGAATGCCTGGGCTGATCCTTGGGAGAAGCCAATATAAGATAGTGACGGTTGTTGGGTGGCGTCAAGGATGTACTGGATCGAATCGGGAATGTCATAGAAGGCGAACTCGTCAATTGAGAAGTTCCAGAATTTGGTCGAATTCGGCGAGTACTTGATTGATTTCTTGGAGTATTTGTTTCCGCGGTTATTTCCCAACTACACGATTGCATCGTATCAATCTTGTGTTTCTAGCACATCAAAGTGCAGAGGCATGAAGGAGGCACAACTCACCCAGACATCAAAGCCACGGTCGACCAGGACAAAGGGAAGACACCGTTCAGCATCTGTTTGACACACCCAGACCTCGCTGTTCATAAGGAGACCGTGGTGGAGATAGACGACGCGCTTCTTAAGGCTCGCCGGCCCTCCGTTGACCTTGGTATCCTCCTCGCCCTTTCTCCATGCCAATCGGTGCAGCCCGAGCAGATATCCGTCCTTGGTTTGTACCACATGTTCCTCGGCCGTGTACCCCCAGGTGGCACAAATGGCGACGAAATCGGTAGCATTCCGTATGGAAGTGGAGATGACTGGTAGGAGACATCAGCGGGAATTTCCACGGGCCACCATGGATCAGGAGCAACGTAGACACACCATGCTTCTTCTCCTCGGCTCTCTTGTGGGCGGGAGACGATACGCTGTTAAATATACGTCGTGACGCGTCGGTGAACAAGTTTATCAAGGACGTAGCTACGTAGACCGTCTGATCAGTGGCAGAACGCGGTGGCAGTCGGGCTCGGGGCTCGTACGAAGCGCGAGTGTCAGAATCCGGATGATGGATTCGAGAGCAACGAATACGAACGAGCCGATTAAAGCGACATATTCGGTTCTAGATTCATATCAGATACGTGTGATCAATCACACATGAAAAAGGGAGACGAACGGGTTCAGTCGCCCTATGAACGGTACGGGCATCTTGGATAAATTGATGCAACCAGAGACTCGCTTGCTTTGCTTTGCTTTGCTTTGCAGACAAGACCTGGTCCCGGACGAGGAAGCTATAAGAAGCTTAAAGTCGCAGTGTTACAGCTGTGCCATCATCATCATCATAGTAGCTTCATCCATATAAGTTCGAGGGGGTCTAGGTGTTGTAGCTTGTAAGTACTCTGTACGAAAGAGGCGGTATTGAAGATGGAACTAACAAAGTGCTGGGTGATGTCACATGCAAGAAGTCCGTCAATTAAGTTCCAAGTTGCTAGCGTCGAGGGATTGGAAAGGGGCATCCCTGTCACGTATGTCGGGTATGTATGTACAACACATGGGTAGTGGGTACACCACCTACGGTAGCAATGCATAAAACACGTTTTATATCCAACACATAGTTTTAGAGCCTACCAGGAATTGCATTTCTTCATCAATTGGATCAAATCGCGGCTATTTAAATATATTTCCTTATTACCATCTTGCACCTAAAATAGATACTGTCTACCTAGGTATCTACGTGGATTTAGACGCGACACTAGTACGTAGTCTTGGTAGTAGTGGCTTACACAGCTTTCCCCGCAATAATAAGTAGGTAGTTCCAGTTGAGCTACCTAAGGTAAATGCGCTAACATATAGGAGGTACCTACCTGTATGCTTTTTATATGCATGCTTTGTCCCGGGACTTGCGTATACTGAGTTTTCCAAGACATCCAATCAAGACGCTCGGTTTCCAGACCCTGAACTTTTGGCGGTAGTATCATTCCACCTCTCGACCGTTGGCAACAGGAATCCACCGGCCACGAATCACTAATCCATTCGCTCAACATGCCGAGCTCCTGTAAAGAAATAAGTATGCTATTCTCTTTCTCTTACCTCTGTCACTCTTCACACGGTACCACGTTGGCATACTAATTCCTATTTCGCCTGACAGGAGCCGCCCTGGCGCAATGCTTACAAGAATCCGAATGCGTCATGGTCCAGCGGAACACGGCGGCCGAATGTCTGCGGTCGCCCCTAGCAGAGACGCTGCCGACGAAGTGCCAGCAGCTCAAGAAGGGATTTGGCGAGTGCCGGCGCGGCATGATCGACATGCGCAAGCGGTTCCGCGGGAACCAGCCCATCACCTTCAAGACCCTCGAGACGGCCGAGAGCTCGGGCGAGGGATACCAGCTGTACGCCGGCCGGTCGGCCTTCTCGGGCGGCGTCCGGGCCACCGACGGCAACGAGCCCGAACCGAGAGATTGGCGCGAGGTTGAGAACGAGAAGTTTCGCGCACAGGAAGCGCAGCAACAAGCCAAGAAATGATTGTCGGAGGGATAGGAACGGATCGAATTAGTGCGAGAGCACAGCCGTACGAGTAATAGGGTGGTCGTGGGTCTGTGAGCTGTGGTATACTGCATTGGGCGGCGTTTCAAGGTTTGCGCGAATATCTCCTTCGATTTCTATCACGTCTATCGCTTCTGCCACCACTTCTGAGATATTGGGCTGGCAGAATGTAATTCCGAGTTACGAGCTCACGAAGAACTTGGATCACGATTGCTATTCCGACACGGGCTGTATTCGCTAATTGAGTGGGTTTGTGGAATCCCATAAGTCTCATCTACACAGTGAAATTCTCAGACACCAATCTTGGGAATGTGACGACCTCTTATGACCCTTGATCTGCGAAATCTAAGCTGTTGCTCGGAAACAAAGTTGTAACGGCTTATATACCCTGGGATATCTATTCTGGCCTAGCAAAGACACAAGCATCACTTCGAAGAATAGGGGCACTACTCACATATCCTCTACGCCCCAGCCCTTTTGCTTATTCTTTAACTGTTTGAAACATCATACCTAGGTACCAACGAACCGTATTAAGCAATGCCTACTTAAGTATATAGGTGGTGATACGCATAATGGGTCGGTCTTGAAACACCTTCAAAATATTCCTATCCGATCCAATATCTTGCCAGGAAGATTATGCAATTAAGCCAGGTGCACATGCCCACTTACCTGATATGGTAATCTAGGCCAACCGGCGTAAACCGGCGTAAACCTGCATCATCTTCAACAAACCAAATACAACCCTTAAAGTTCGGCAACTCAGCAGATAGGGTTCGCCGAGTTTCGAAATTCTATAACATGTATGGCTTGCCGTTGCAGCACAAAATATCCGTTCTTGTACTCGCCGCCTTGGAATAATTCGACATCCTACTGCTCGAGCTCCGCTCCAGTTCCAACAATGACGCAAAGTATAATACCCTGAAATCAGTTGCGAATAGGCTTTCTTCCCCCCGTATCTACCTACCTCTACGTGCATATATATATATATATATTATTCTTCTTAATTACCCTACTGTCCCTCTGTAATTTGCGTGGGTTTCAATGGCCCCCACTCATTCTGGACGATCTCGACGCCTGCGATACCCTACTCTTTTCCTAGTTGCGATAACTTTTATCATAAGCGCCGTCTTCCTCAGCTACATCCGTCTCGTCCCAACAACTACCCATGAGCCTGACGAACTTTACACCAATAACGACGCCATGTCTACGACTGCTACAAAACACCATAAAGATAAACCGGAGAGAACATACCCGCAAATCTCTACGCTTCCCGCCTCTCTCCTACCAACACCTTCCTCAACACCCGGAGAGACGTCGCGGCGCCTGATAATTCTCGGCGATGTCCATGGCCACCTCGAAGCCCTCGAGACACTTCTGCAAAAGGCAGAGTTCTCTGAGTCTCGCGACACCGTGATACTCGCAGGCGACATCGTGAACAAAGGCCCCGACAGCGCCGGCGTCGTGGACCTGGCCATGCGTATCGGGGCGTACGGGGTGCGCGGAAACCATGATGATCGCGTGCTGCGGGCGTGGGAACACCACGAGTCTAAAAAAGCGAAGCGGGAGCAGGATAGGGCGAGGGGTGTTGATTATGATAGTGATATAGACAACGAGGAGGAAGAGGAGGAGGAAGAGGAGGATAATGATAGCCGCCCAGATGCAGAGGATACCGGGAAAGCTAAGGATGATGGAGAGATGGCGGATGAGAGCCAGGGTACCAGTATCGAAGAGGCACCCGAGAACGACACAGACAACACCCAAACCCAGTCGCACAAGAAGCATAAGAAAAAGAAAGAGAAAAAGAAGGGCAAGAAGAAGGGAAAGACTAAGAAAGGCAAAGGCGACAAACACTACGCCGGGGACCTAGCCACGGCTGAATCCCTAAAACCAAAGCACCGCGCCTGGCTCTCCGCGCTGCCCCTGATCCTGCGCGTCGGGGACCTCGGACCACGGTACGGGGAAGTCCTCGTCGTACACGCCGGTCTGGTGCCAGGAATTCCGCTGGAAGACCAAGATCCGGAGGCCGTGATGAACATGCGGACGCTTATTTCTCCTTCTCGCGCGCATACTGCAGACAGCGACCATGATCCGTCATTAACAGATCCAATCCAACGATACCAATCTCAAAGCCAATCTGAACATGGCACCAACCATAACGCCGAAGAGAACAAATTCAAACCCTTAATCCCAAGCCCCGCCCGCGAGGGCACGCCCTGGGCCAAGATCTGGACGTCCTACCAGGCATCCACCGTCTTATCGCGCCCGCACACGAAGCCTGCGACGGTCGTGTACGGCCACGACGCGAAATCCGGGCTGCAGATGCGCAGGTACACGTTCGGGCTCGACAGCGGGTGCGGCAGCGACAACGTGCTGACGGGGGTGATTTTCGAAATCTCCTCTGCTGCGCATACCAACCACGATAGTGACAGCGACAGCGACAATGGATATCAAATGGATGAAGAGGGAGATTCGGATACTACTAGCCAGGGCCAAGAAAGCAGGGAACAACGGAGCCGGCCCAAGATACGGCATAGGCTGGTCAGTGTGTCGTGTGCGTGAATCTAGCCCGTGTAGACGTGTTGTACATAGAATCACAGAGGTAAAGACGAGCATAGCTGGTAAATAGACTACAAAACCAAGGCGCATGGGATTTCTGAAGGACATTGATTTCTTTTACCTTTTTGTGGTCTGAGACATAGGGAGAAGCCTGTCTCAACCTATGCCGTTATTTGTGAGCGTTAGTGTAAGCAATCGCGTGACGAGGTTATGTTTAAGATCTAGGCGGGGCCCTAAGTAATTATAGGAAACGATATACTGTTACTGTGAATTACTTAAAAGATGGTACGCCGTTGGGCCCTTGAGGGTAACAGCTCGTCAAGTTCGCTTATGCTACCTTAATTGAAGGAATTGGATTTCCAGTCTAGATTAATAATATTCCCCTTGACACTAGACAACCTCTCATCTGCCGCTTATATGGCAAAGTTGTGTAAGCGCGCAGCTCTCCTTTCTTCAGCGGAAACGGCGCTTCTGAAAGTCCGACTTGGAAATCATGAATAAGGGTTGTTGACTAACAGATTAAAAATTTTCTTTATCGGCATTCTATACACATTCTCCCGATTGATCACACCAAAATTCAACTTAAATACATTTACGCAGCAATCTTCTTCCTGAGGATATCCTTCAGAGTAACGGCATCAGCAGCAAATTTGCTGATACCCTCACGTAGCTTCTCGACGGCCATTTGTTCCTCATTGAAGTCAAAGCGGAATAGGGGCTCGTCGTTAATGTATGATTTCTTCGAGATATCGAGGGAAGAGGCGTCCTCAGCCTTGAGCTTCTTGGGCACATCGGCGGTGGAGTTCAAGAGTTCCTCAAGGAGGTTAGGCTGTTCGAGGGTCTTGGTCAGTAGCTAGTCCCCATCTAGGGCCAGAGGTTTGTTCAGGAGTAAACATGTTAGGGAAAGTTAAAAAATGACTTACAGAGATGGTCAGGTAGTCGCAGCCAGCCAGCTCGGTAATCTCGCCAACGTTGCGGAAAGAAGCACCCATGACGATGGTCTTGTAGCCGAACTTCTTGTAGTAGTTGAAAATGGTCTGGACTGACTTGACACCGGGGTCCTCCTCCTTGCTGTACTCCTTCTTGGTCGCAGCCTTGTACCAGTCGAGAATACGACCAACGAATGGAGAGATGAGGAAAGCACCAGCCTCGGCGGCAGCAACGGCCTGGGTGATCGAGAACATGAGGGTCAGGTTACAGTTGATGCCATGGTCGCGTTGTAGGATCTCGGCGGCCTTGATGCCTTCCCAGGTGGAGGCAATCTTGATCAGGATACGGTCCTTGGAGATACCCTGTGATTCGTACAGCTACATGCGCAAGAGGGTATTAGTCAGCCAATCGTCAAATCACCTCATCATAGCAGTATGCGGAACACACACGTACCTTGATGATGTGCAGGGCCTTGTCGACAGAGGCCTTGGTGTCGAAGGAGAAACGGGCATCGACCTCAGTAGAGACCTTGCCGGGGATAATCTGGAGGATCTCCTTGCCGAACTCGACGAGAAGTCTGTCGAGAGCGTCGTCGACTTGCGAGTCGACGTCGCCACCCTTGCCCTTGGCATACTCAACGGCGGAGTCGATGAGTTTGGCGTACTCGGGCTTCTTGGAGGCGGCGAGGATGAGAGAGGGGTTAGTGGTGGCATCCTGAGGCTTGTACTTTCCGATGGCTACGTCACTGTTAGTATGAGGGCAGATATCTCGACGTAGGAAGGTCAAGGGATGCCCGATGCAAGGCAGCAAATATGGGGACAATACTCACTTGCGAAATCACCTAGAGAAAAATGTCTCAGTCAGCGCCCATGTGTTCCGTGGTCGGTTTTCTGAGGGGGTATTATCGTGACAAGACATACCGGAGTCGCACACAACCACCTATCCGACGAGACATTAGTCAGTAACAGCTTGCTAGTAGGAAAGATTGAAATTGACTGCACGTAGCGTGAGAGAATCGTTGCCGCGTGTCGCCGAAGGACTCCCAGAACTCCCAGAGTAAGGCGACCCTTGCGAGCTCCAAAGCGAGTGCAAGCTGCCACAAAGCGCAGTTGGAGGGGTAACTCTGCTGGTATGAGGGGTAAATCGCAAAAGCAGGACTTACGGTGCCAGTGGCCTTCAATTGGTCGAGAGAGCTGGGCATGTTGTGCGAATATGAGAGTGTCTGGGCTTAATGTTGAGAATCAAATTGCGTGGGTGAATTGCTCAAGACAGAATGCAGTGTTTTTAAAAGTCGTTGTAGTTGTAGTGTCTGAAGTTTTGCGACCTGAGAGCAGTGACGACTTGGTCCTCTATTAGTGCTGGGGATGGGGCAGTTGTTGTTTTATTGCCCCGCGCACTGTACCTGGATGGTGTATTACTTTGGCGGGGCATGTCACTGCGCTCAGTCAGCATACGGCACACTACGCATTATTATCTACCTAGGTACATATGAAGCAGGTATCGCCCAGCACACATATAAGCCTATGGATACGGCTGAGGTAGGTAGTGCTACCCACCAGCCGCTATGTAGGTGGGGGGTTGCTACTGTAAAAGATCCTTGACGACAGAGGACAGTAGGCAGGCTATTTTCAGTGGCAATACCCCGTACAACCAGCGCCATTTTCCCATTGCTTCAAAAAATGAACTCGTCTGGTGACAAGTCCCCGCCGCTGACACACAATTTTTACCATTGTTTCGTCATGCACATCTCCGCTGTGTCCGGGGACTTGGCCTTGTTGGATTTCCCACCTATTATCAATACTGAGTAACATGTTCTCTTTTGGCACACGATACCGAGATTGGTATGAGGGGGTCACAAAATCTCTCGGACAGTAATCCCGAGCGCGTTGTCCTTTTATGGGGCGCCGACTTAACAGCCGTATAGCTCATGTTTCATTAGTTCGCGATGTACTGGAAGATACCGAATGCACTACCTAGTGGAGACCCGAAAGAGACCAAACGGTTATAGCCTAAGGTTGGCCTTCTTCATCGAGGCGACGAGGTTCACGAGGTCGCCAGGCTTTCTCCGGCTTACTATGATGTTTATTTGGAAGCTTCCGATCCCGGCATACGAACCAGACGCAATTCTCGCATAGATGCTTGACGCGTAAGGAATGTAAAGTAATCAACTGCAAGGCTGAAGATGGGAACAAGTCTGCAATCTCTGCGTGTATACATCAGGCGAACACACTCTTATTGCTCAGTCGATATGACATGAGTGCTCCGTAGGTAGGCAGAATACGCATATGTTTACAACAGAATCGAAGATAACTCCAACCGGCTTGACGCCAGCACACCTTCCACGTGGGGTTGCGGGTTACCCATGATTGGCCACTGATTTAGACTGAAATGCCTTTGAATTGACAGAGGAGTAATTTACCGCCACCTACTAGGAAGTAGGAGTCGAACATCTCGCATCATGTGCTGAATCTACGGGATTTAGTGCGCTTGAGTTACACTATTTATTTTCTAGAAATACAGCTATCAAATTGCCATCTTCACCTGGGTCTCTAGCAAGGTAATGTGAATGCTCGCATATACTCGTAGTCAGGAGTATTCTAAGAAATCAAGTCACTTTTCATGCCGCAAGAATGCCCAATGACTGCCGTTGTTGATGATGCCGATCCTCGGAATACGATGAATACAGTATGACCAGATTGTTCCAGAAGTATTTATGTCCCGGTTCCACCAAAGTCTTCTATATAGACGGTGAAATCTCATTCTGTCTTTTAGCTATGGCGAAGCATGACGAACGCTGGAACCAACATATATAGATCAGTCCTCGGTGATATCGCCATACTGCCACATACCACGTCGTTCCGCCTTAGCCTCGGCTTCAACCTCTCGCAACTTCTTGAGCACCTCCTCAGAGGCACGACCCCTCTCCCAAGCCTTCAGCTTCTTTGGTACCATGGCGTAGCCATTAGCCACGACATCTTTGTTAATGGAATCAGCAAAAGTGGCAGAAGACCCGCTGGACTTCTCGTCGAAGAGGGTAATGTAGTTTAGACCTTCCTTCGGATCCGCGAAATCGAAGCTAGCAACCAGCGTGCGGCCGTCCGTGGCATCGGCAATGAAGTCCTTGGCATCTTGGAAGTAATCGGCAGCGGTGGGAAGTTGGATGAATGACAATACGGCATCGATCGCCTGCGCCTTGAGCTTTTGCACTGTGAACTGAGGCTGGTCTAGAGGGCGAAGGGCAGACCACGGAATCTGCTCGCTGTTCCCGTAATCGATATAGACAACCTCGGCAACCTTGGCGTTTCGATCATTCGATCGGATACGGCCGCGATACCATTGACCATCAGCGGAAAACTTGGCAGCCACATACTCGCCCGCTTTTGGTGGGTTGTTAAGAGGTTTGCTGTTCTTTGGGTCCTGGTGGAATTTCTTGAATTCGTTCATCATAATCTCAAGAGAAGAGGTTCCTTTGCCAATCTCCTGTATCTTGAGCTTTCCGTTTGAATCAATGTTAGTGACAACGACCTCGCGATAATCCGCAGCCCTCTTGTCGGTGGCCTCCGTCTCAGTTGACGGCTCGGTAGCTGGCGCTTCCTCATCATCGTTGTCATCTTGCGACGGGTCCCAATCGTGCCACAACCCCTTACGGCCCTCCTTTGCTTTCTTCTCAGCGGCCAAGAGCTCAGTGGCATTGCCCGCCTTTTCCGCCGAGTACTTATGAACTTGGGCAAGACCTTCCTCGACGAGGACCTTGGCAAAGCTCTCACGGTTGATATATAGATCACCAATGAACCCGCCCACTTTGTCGATGTCGTAAACGTCAATCTCACAGTCACGCTGATTGCATCGGCGATTAGCCAGATCTAGAGCTTCTTGTCCAAATGGTTCGCCTTTCTCGCCAGCTGATCGAGGAGCTCTCGGGGCACGAACACCAGCAAGCACCATCGTGATCTTCACACCTTCACGGGGGATTAGGATAGTAAACCGTGATCCTGCCTTGCAGAAATCGACAATGCCAGGTACCTTCTTTTGGCGTGACAACGTGGACACTTGCATCTTGGCCTTTTGCACAGATTCAGAGGCATCTACGTATGTCTTTGCCTTTGATGCCTTGCCCGACCACATACCCTTCTTTTGCTCCTTGGCTTCTTCCTGAGCGGCAAGGAGCTCGTCGTAGTTGGGAGCCCTGTCTGTGTCGTCCTTCCTGTGACGGATTACCGAGCACCAACCATCCTGTACAAGCGCAAGGTTGATATTCTTGCCCTTCTCAGTTACGGTAGCGACATCGCGAGCCTCGAACCCTTCGGTCGCGGGCTTCGACCCATCTACCGAGATCTTTACGTGCTTTCCGATGAGCTTTTTCCGTAGGTACTCCTTAGCTTCGTCTCTGAACGGAGCTTCAGATGGCTCGCCCGCTCTGGGTCCACGGACACTGCTGAGACTAATGCGTTTCTCATCATCCCCTGTTTTTGTGCGAACGAAAATCGTATCAGCACTCATGACTTTCGAAACAATCATATCGGAGCTATCGCCGGCGGCCGCTTTCGCTACGTGATCTTTATGTAAGCGCAGCTTGCCAGCCTGGGCCTTCTTCTCCGCTGCCCGCAACCCAGCCATCTTTGAGCCAAGTAGGGTGGAGTGGAAGTCATTGCACCTCGCTAGACCGTCGGCAAGCAAGAACTCGGCGATGCTTCCTCGGGGGTGTATAAGTGAAGCTATGAGCTGTCCTTGCTGACTAATACCGACTAATTCAACCTTGATGTCCCTCTGTAAGAGTCGCTGCTCAACGAACTGTCGTGCTTCGTTGCCAAATTCCTCAGCTGCTTGAGTCTGGCCAGTTGACTGATTAACACGGTCCGTGGCAGGGGCGCGGATACCGGCAACGAGAGTCATCACTTGGAGATGCAACTTGTCTGACAACTTGAGTCGGACGAGGCACCGATCGCCACTGAGGACACGTTCGACGAGTCCGTCAACGGTCTTCCCTTTCCACTGATTGAAATCTATGGATCCGATATCGTTCTGCACCTCAATGTCTCCACCGGTAGTGGCCCAAAGACCTTTGCTCGCAGTCTTGGCCTGCGACTCGAGATTTCTCAATGTGTCCAGGCGCTCCAAAGTCTCCTCGGACTCTTCCTTACGTCCGGCGTCTTCCCTAACCTTAAGCCACCCGGCCTTCACAAGCTCGTCGGGAAGTTGGGTGCCATCTTTTAATTGGGCATAGCCATATTCGCGTCCAGAAGATGGGACTGTGTAGAGAATAGTACAGTGAATGGGCTTGCCAACCGTCAAACTCCGAAGATAGTCTCGCGACTGGAAAGCGAATGGCTCGTCGCCCTCTCTCCTCAAACGAGGACTATCAACAAATGCCAAGGAGAATGTTCGTTCGGCATTTGGATTGTTTTGACTGGCCAATATCAGGGTGTCACCACTCAGGACCGACTTCACATTAGCAAAGAAACTTTTCGCCATGGCCGTAGATGAAAGATGATAACTTCTGTGATCTCTAAAATGACAAGCCACCAAAACGATGCCTTTTCAATGCCTGCATAGTTGATTAGCTAGACCGTGGATTCAGATCTTATGAAAGATCACAGATAAAAATGGCGAAAGCATGAGAATACAAGGAATCTTTCAGGGAAATTTGAAAGAAACTTGGATGATGTCTTACGGATAGGAGAGGTCTGGTGGATAATGGAAAGTGCATATAGACATTCAATTTTATAGGGTATGAGTATTGTGTAGATGTGTCTCCAGAGGCCTTGAGCTATTGGTGAGGTGGAATGGGTTCCATTTACATCGGCCGGTGTGTTAAGGATTGGGCAACCACTTGTGCTTGTAGATGATAAAATAGCAATCAACTCGTGTGAAAACAAGTGAATGGCGGCAAGGAGATGTGACTTGAAGGCGAATATTCGGTGACTGATACGCAAGGTACCGTGCAGATTAAGTTAATAGAGGTAACGAGTAGTAACCGTGATTTTGTGATAGATGTCATCCGATGAGCAGCCACGTGCAGTCAGGAAAGGGCAGGACAGGAGGAGTGAGAATGTATGTATATCATTCTCCAATTGAAGGCCGAATAATTGTTTAACATGTCCAGACACACTGAAGCTGTGATGAATGGAGTAGCTATTGCTATCGCGTCCTCGTAGCTCGGTTGACGCAGGGGTGGAAGCGAGTCAAGCTGGAGAAACTGGCGGAGTAGCAGAGACAGGGAGGATCTGAGAAGCTTCGACTTACTGAAGGGTGCCCAACTGAAAAGAAGGTGATGCTGTGCAGTAAACGCCGAGAATGAAACTTGAGATATATATCAAAAGAAACAGCTATAACAAGCGATCACTTCTCCTGCTTTTCTCAAGAATGAAAGAACCAGTAAGGGGCGTAGAGAACAATGTCGTGCTCTCGAATTTGACAGGTTTCACCAATTTGTGTGGAGCAGAGCTTGACTCGAGAAGGGAGTGCAAGCTGTACCGACCAATAATATGTGTGAAATTCCCAGACGTTATTGGCCGACAAGTGCCAGCCAGCTGTTCTAGAACTACGCGAGGACCAACTAAAAAGGGAAGCCCCTCCTAGCCCCTAGGTACCCACGACCTATCTATGTCGCGTAAAAAATACGCTGGGCCAGGTATCTCGGTACTTAATTCAGGGACCTCCCTTCTCAAGCTGACATGGCGGGGTAGGTGGTCAGTTCAGATGGCATCTAACGCTAAACTGCCATGGTAAAAGTATCTGGCAAGGTATTATCAGCTTTGCAAATAGTCTATCGCGAGATTTCCTTATATATGGCCTGATACTATCACTTTACAATTTGGAAAGGTAGAATCGGACCATAAGATGACTTTTACCTGTTAGTGGGTTCCCTTAATATGGGCTCTGCTGAACGCTCAAGCTCAGCACAGTTCATACATGCTAGCCTGGCGTATCAACAACGGTGCTAAAGTATCTACTCGATGTTCAATCCGAGTCTACTTGGGTATTACCTATGCCGCTGCACAGGCAACGCACATTTACAAATCGCTTTTAGCTTTATCACTGCAGCCTTTATGAGACGAAAGAGATCGGGCAACATTTTCATGAGAATTCTTAGCTACCTCACGAGCTATATATCCCTTAGAAACTGCTCCTTTGATCCAAGCCTCGTTTTCGAGGTTTGTTGCATTATTTAGTTGGCAATGCCAATAACACCTAGAGCGTGTTAGCAAGACAGTTCATTTCTTCTAGATCGTTGATGCATACCACAGGCGGGCCGGGCGCCAGCATTTCCAGTCTTGAGGGACTCCTCGTTGCCACCCTTGCCAAGGTCGTCAGTGCCTGCGTGGGACACTACGGTACGCTGTATATCCATCCCAGGTCAATGTTCACGTTCAGTTCAGCGCGGTCGCTTATGACAAGGGTGACTTACACCAATGACGCTCTCGGGGCCGATAAGCTTGATGAGGCTGTCTTGAACAGAGCCCTTAGCGTTGCCCTGGGCATCGGTCTCGATGTTGCCCAGGTCACCGACGTGTCGGGTCTCAGCGGTACGGTCACCGTGAGTTTTCCCGTGGGGGTTGACTAGACGACGATGAGCTCTGACATATCCTACCCTAGCTCATTGAGCGTTGCGACGTACAGTGGGGACCGGCCGAGGTGCAGCCGTTGGTGTTGTCGCCGAAGGTGTGGATGTGGAAGCCACGCTTGGCGTTGGAATCATGGCCGCTGAGGTCCCAGGAGATGGTGGTGGGCTCCGACTCCGAGGCCTGCTCGAATGTTACGGTGCCGGTGACCTTGGAGTCACCACGGAGAACAGCGACTGTACGGCCACGAACACATTAGCGCTAGCTCGTCATAGATGTCGGGTGCGGGTTGTCTTTGCGCGGGCGAGACGAAACAGACAGTTCCACAGGAGAGCGAGTCAAGAAGCAACCCGGATGTCCAAGAATAGCAGGAAACCCAGCTGACTGGTTGGAGCCGCTACGAGGAGCATGGCTGCCATGTGTCGTGCCTGTCCAGCAAGGTGCCAGCAAGGCGCGAGCCAGCAAGGTGCTCATGTTCTTTGTGGTAGTTGGACAGGGCCCGGTAGCATATATAACATGCTCAATCGTGCTCGTCCCCTCCTTCATTAGCACGCCGGATCGGCGGGATCGAAGGGAAACCCAATCAATGAATGTGTGGAACATTTAAACTTACCGGCCTTGACCATTTTGACTAAATTTTGCTAACAAATACTGACAAGTCTACGATGTTGGGTATATAAATGGAGATTGTTGCTTCCAATTGAGGGTCGACGAGATGATTGTCAGATGGGAAGTTAGAGGGGGAACCGGAGAGCTTCTCTACAAATTTGTATGGGCAGCCCACTCCAGAGTGGAAGAGGGGTGCCGGGACTGAGGTCCTCCTCCCTGGAAAGGCGAGGTGATGCCGTCCCAAACAACAAACATCGAGCTGTTGCCGGCTCGCAAAGTGCGGTCACAGGCATTTAGCCACTGTACCATTAGGAGACTCAGGCTATCGCAGTGGACTGAGATAGCCAAAGCACGCTGCTATTGGCACAGTATGCAATATGGGCGTGACGCTATGACGGAGAAGCTTCCATGACACTCTCCAGCTCTCTTGGTGGGGGCGACATGAGGGGCTTGGACAAAGAAACCTATGCCTGCCCCGCAGAGCAGACATCTTTCCGTCATAATCACTGAGGGGCGCTGACAAATGATATCATTGCTTTCCGGCTTCAGGGCCTCGGAGCTAAGCTTCTGTCCAGCTCCCGAGTTTCGGGCACCACGCTTCACTATTGACGATAGTATATATGTCAGGTAGCCTACTGGTATGTAGGTAAGTGATGGTTAAGTCTGAGTTGGACAATTCATGGCTGGAAAAAGAAATTTAATACAGCAATAAGATGTATTATTATAGAACAAGCGACGAATCTTCTATTACGAAGCCTAGGGTTCTTGGATTAATCAATATGGTTCGAAAAATTCATATAGAACTTCCTATGGCATGGCATTTTTGGTGTTAAGCGATAGACTAAATAGGATTTTGACACTAGCAACAACTCGACGACTGATTTAGAGCTTAAAACGACCTGATTGTGCAACTTGACTGTAATCGGGTTGCATAGTTAAACAACAACCATTCGCCCCTAAGTAGAACATATACGGAGCACCTTCAATCAAAGATAGGGGTTGTGTGGGGTGCATGATACTAAGGAGAGGCGACTAGAATACGAACGTAGCGTTATGTGTTGCTGAAGCTGCGAATAGATGTAGTATACTTGGGAGTAGGTGGCCGAAGTACGTGTGATGGCGGATCGAAAACTACCTTATACCCTTGTAGCTCGAGTCCAAGCTGAGCCGACGAACCGTTATTCCCCAATTAATCTGAGATGCTATCCTTGCCAAGTGCCGAACGTTTGAGCTGCCACGGCTATTCTGCGTATAACCTACCTAGGTAGGTAGATTTCGGGCTATTAATCCGTCAGTCGACCAGTCAGTCAGCAATATCAGACATACATAAAAAATGTGGCGCTATCTGCAGAAAAAAAGATTGAGTCGACCTTGCGATATTAAGAGAGGTTGGATCGCATCACCGAACGGCACTGCCCATGCACGAGCGGCACCTTAACTCTACGATACCATGTGTGGCGAGAAGGAACCAAGGCCGAGGTTCTAGCATAAAATCTCTGGCCAGTAGTTAGATACGTAATAATGACACTCTCATATTGGGGGCCAAATGTCGCATCACAGAGGGCTGGGTCTGTGGACGCGACGCGCCCTTCGGAGTTGTCAGGGGTTCCGGTACAGGGACCATCAACTGAAAGTATGAAACCTTTTTGTAACAATTGATATTGAACGATGCGTCGGGAGGTGCTTGTCTCTAGCCCTAGAAGCGCCAAGGAACGAAATTTCATAGGCTGTCAAGGCTGTCAAATGATCGAGTGTGGGAGACCCTTATGATATTGGGCCCATTCTCTTCCAAATCACTATTTAATCCCATGCGCCATGTGCCTGTTTTTAGTCTGATGGTTGAAACTTATCTCAGCCTTACACATGGAGCAGAAGCACTTGTGGCTCGTGCAGAGACTAACAGCAATTCATGAGACAGGCACCATTTCCCCTCAACTATCTCTTGGCAAAGTATACCTAGAGATAAACAGCTTTATACCCCTCTAAGAAAGAAGGACTCATAACCACGTGATATTAGGGAGGATTTACCCGGGGCGGTATCAATTGGTTTCTAGAAGAGCTTGAGGTGGTATTCAGTAGTGACCGCCTCGGGAAGCCCGCTGCAGGCGTCTTGACCTTGGCAGGCTGTGCCGCATACCTGCTTGATGAGTGGTGTCATGCTACGACTTAGCAGCTTGAAGAGTGAATTGTATTTGAAGCTTTAAACAACCCACAATTGGCCGACCTCTGCGGTCAAAAGGAAAGAGGAGGTAGAGCTGAGGGTCGCAAAGTGTAACTGCTACGTACGTATGTCGTAGGCATAATCAGAGGAGGCCGCCACGAACCTCATACGTTATTAAAGATAAACCACAGCCTCAAACGCGACCAAGGGTCTTGTTAAACAGGCGAGTTGAGAACGGATGCTTGTAGGTCGGATTGATGATGGTACCTAGTAGGCTTTTTGTCTCTTGGTAGGGACGGGAGAGCGCCCGGGACAAAGGCGAGACTTTGACTTAGCCACACGTGACAAGCGTCGAAAATGTGGCTGAGCCTGCGCCAAGAAAGTACAAGTTCACTCCCTAAGGTGTGCTAGCGTCTAGATGTAGGGCTGTGATTGCAGGCCATTGGGTAGGTACTGTGGTTATGGCAGAAAGCGGGGCTCGCCGGCCACTGAGTTGGGTATCACAGACAGTCAAAGCTGGGGCAGCACCATATTCCGGGCCAGAGAGTTAGGGACGCTCTCATTACCTCTTCAGTTCTCACCAGGCTTGCTCCTACTGACCTGAAGGGCTGCTTGCTTACCTTGGGCTGCCTACCTCACCTAGATCCTGTATCTTTAGTGTAGGTACAGTAGATGCTAGATATCTCCTTCTCTTATTTACGAACATGTACGAAATCCTTTAGTGTCTAAGGTACATGAAGCGCGAAATGGTCTAAAGCAGAAACTCTCCCGACTTACGCTCAACACTAGCGTTAACGTTCCTGGACCAACCTTGACTTCTTGCAAACGTTAAACCTTATCACCTCGAGCCTCAGCTTTTCTTTTGGGGCGTATGTTGATGGGGTGATTCCGGTCCTTCGCCCTTGCACGCACGCCTACTTCGCTACATTGCAACCGACATGACCAACTCCACGTCGTCACTTTTCGCAAGAAGACCCCTCCCGTCTCCGTGATCCTACTAGCATGCTGTTATAGTGCTTAGCTCTTAGCTCTTAGCTCCTATAAACCCGCATATCCAACCTCACCACACCTTCTGCACGCCCTTGCATGCACCGCGCTCTCTTGCATCGCAATCGACGACGTTGTATAGTGTCAAGAGCACTGCCCGTTACACCTTAACCATCACTAATACGGATATCAGCCCTGTCGTCGCGGGTTAGGTACTGTCGTCCCCCTTGCCGGGAGCGTCCCGCTCAGCTCTGAGAATCGAGTCGTCTAGCCACCGCTGGTTACTCTCGATTGATTGATTCTTGGCTATCTGACCACACTACTTTCTCATAACGTATCCTACCTCTCGAGGAGAGCCCACCTAGCCGCCAGCAAGATACACTGACCGGGAAGCCTATCGCGACCGGCGCAGTCCTTCTCCAGCAGCAGGACTCGTCGCAAGTCAGAGTGCTGTTGGCGTAAGCAGCGTGGCGGCGCATCGTTGTTTTTTCTTTCTGTTGTTTTTGTGATCGGGCCGGAACGAATATTATTTTGCCGATCCACTGTCATCAATGCGATCTGACAGCCGGCCTCTTAGTGTCTGTCACGTTCGACCCTGCGAGCATAATTGCCAGCTTGTCATTCTTGTGGATTCTTGAGCGAACGCTTTCTTGCTTCTTTGACCGTACAAGAGCCTCATCATGTCGTTCAGAGGTGATGACCAGCGCCGATACGGCCATGTCCCTCCGGTTCAATATCCCGTCGCAAGCCAACCTCCGCAGGACCAGTCCACCTATCCTACGCGAAGCGCAAGTTTCAACAACGGAGACGATTCCGCCGGTTTCTCGTCTGCTGCGACACGCCCGCCATACCATCCCACCCTGAACACGACCGCCAGGGGCCTTGGCATGGAGGATGAGTTATTCTTAGTGGCAAGCCCGACCACGGAGTCTAATCGAGCAAACTATAGCAATTCAAACCCGGCATTGTCTGGCTATCAACATTCTCAGCAGTCCCAAACTCCGCCGACACCTTCTACCTACAACCCACAGGCTTTCGCTCGTTCTCAGTCGACGGCCCTACCTCATCATCCCCGTCCCACAAACCGATGGACCCAGTCGAGCACTCCAAGCGCCCCATATAGTCCGACCTCGACGACTGGGAACTTTGCGCATGCGCCCTATAATCCTGCCGCGTATTCCAACTCTGCCGTTCCTCAGCGTCAGTCGACTCAATCAGGTTACAGTCACACCTACAACAGCCCATCACTGGGCTCACCGACGACGCAGTCTCCCTACTTCCAATCTCAGTCAGTGTGGGCTCCCCCCTCGGCCCAGGCCTCGGCTCAGATGACGATGCCTACTCCGCCGACGACGTACACAGGATATGACCAAACAATACCCGCTTCTACTTATCAAAATACACACGAGCACCCTCAATCTCAATTTGGCTCGACATACTGGGGCAATGGTAGAAGTCCGCCAGCGACAACGCATACCTCCGCGACATCGCAAGCACCATATCCTGTATCATCGCAAATTCCCGTTGGTCCGAACTACTCTGATCGCGATCCGCATTCCTTTCTCAATCTTGCGTCCGACTCGAATTCAACTCCGTCGCCGGTACCTTCTCCCCAACCGTCACCTGCTCTGGCACGGCACCCGACCAATGCGCCATTACCAAGTAGACCTATCGAGTCGAGCTATGAGTCCTATGGGTCCAATGGCACTATACGACCTGACCTATCGCAGGAGCATCTCACACAGGATAACATCATGCTAGATATCGAGGCTGAACTTGGAAGAGTGCGAGGCTCCCAACGTGGACGGCCCACTCCATACGATCAACGTAATGGAAGATATACCGACAGTGATCTTCAAAGCCTCCGCCGTCTTACGTCAAGCGCAAGTTATCATTCTACCGCAACCACGGTGAACAGCTCAGACGAGTCTTCTGGTGTTAATCGCTACTCATCCAACGCGTCTACGCTCAATAGAAATAATTCAAGGAATCCCAATGCTATTCTTGAGGACGAGGGCGATGAGAGCGATCCTGAAGGCGCAGCAGGTGCTTGGGCGTTGCAACAAGCAGAAGAAGACGATCGCCGTTTTAGCTCGGTTGGTGGCGGTACTTTCCCGCTGTTCAGTCAGCCTGACGTGGCAGCTCAGCCAGTTCTCCCGACCCACAAGGAGGAACCGAGTAGTGATAGCGACTATGCCGGCATGGACTTGGGTCTCATGGGCGGGGGATATGAAGGACACCTCGCCTATGATAACAACCTCGGCTCCCCTCCTAGTACTGAAGCGATGCAGTTAGAAGCGCAGGCTATCCATCGTACTCACGCTTCTCAGAGAAGTCATGATAGTTCACGTTACCCGCCCTTTGAAAGGGCTGACCTGGACTACGGAGGATGTGGCGGTCTACAATCTCCAAGGGCGCATCGTCTTAGCTTTGATGACGGGGATGAGCATGTTTCGCTCCACTCGAGACGGAGCGACAGCGAATCGCCGCTTAAAGATGATTATCCTGATATGTTCTACCACCCAGGAATTGGAAACAGGCCTCTGCCAGCAATCCCCCCTGGATCAGACAGTAGTTCAATGTTGTCCGTTCAATCTCCAAACCGAAGCACTCAGCAACACGGCTACTCTCTGAGCGCCGATTCCCGAGCATATGCGGGCCCGGACGCATACTATGGGCAGAATGCACAACAATTGCAGGTGGAACGGTCTATCTCACTATCCAGCCATAGCACGTCACCTCATGTTCAACCTCCCGGCAGGTCCAAAACTGATGCCGCCGAGGAGCGTAATGCGAGAATGAAACACTTGAGACAACTTGCAGCCCAGCAAGGGTTATCGTACGAAGGTTATGAGACTGGTACACCTTCGTCTGTCAATTATGATGTAATAACCTTGCCAAGTGGAAGACGGCGGAAGTTTCAACCTGATAAGCTCACGCTGGTCGATGTTCAGTCTTGCGCGGAGCCGTGGGCGCTTAGTGAAATCGCAAAGTGGATTAGAGAGATGGCAGACGGCGAGCCAGATCTCAAGCGCAAGACTGTTGAAGACGGCCTGGTAAGGCTGTTTTGTCTGAAAGTTCCAACCATGAACGTTGCAGATGCAGAAACTCTTAGCGCACAAGTGGTCGACTCTTTACTTCAAGCTGGTATCCTGGTACCGGAGGAAGAATGGCTAAAGTTTGGTCATGGTTCCATATCTGGTGTTTTATGGCAGCTGACTGGTGTCGGTTGCTATGCGCCCAAGCTACACGAGAATTCCGGACTCGCAGGGTCGCAAGATATGGCTGGGCGGTGCTATTCTTTCCACTGTATGCGAACCTTGAAGAAAGCAAACCTCGATGAGCTAATGTCAGATGGAACGAAAACTCTCGACTGGGCGAGTTTCTACAAACTGACTAAAGAAAGCATTGAGGACAAGTCAAAGCATGAAATCAAGCGACAGAATATCTTGCATGAATGCATCACTACGGAAGAGTCATATATGGATCAGCTTGAAGTCCTGAGGCACCTGTACAGGGACCGGCTCGTGGCTACCCAACCGAGGATAATAGCAGAATCGAGAATGGAGAAATTCGTCAACGCCGTCTTCGGCAAAGCTGACGCTGTACAGCTTGTCAACAAAGACCATTTACTGGCCCAGATGAAGTACCGCCAACGAGAACAAGGTCCTTGGCTCACTGGTCTCAGCGACATATTTCGAGAATGGGTCCGAAAGGCCAGAACACCATACATTGAGTATGCTGCGTCCTTCACCTATGCGTCATTTCTGATTAGGAGAGAATCCGATCGAAATGTTATGTTTCGACAGTTCTTAGAAAACGTCACTCGCGATCCTCGTTCAAAGCGTCTCAACTACGATACATATATAAAATCCCCAATCACCCGCCTGCAGCGTTATCCACTTCTCCTAGAGAGTGTTCTGAAAGAAATGCTGCAGGATAGCGAGGAGAAGACGAACATGATCAAAGCAATCGAGGAAATCAAGGCCGTCGCGCATGAGTGTGATGCCAAGGTAGCTGAGATGGAAAAGAAGGTAGCGATGATTGAATTGGATCAAATGCTTGTCTTGCGGCCCGGTTTCCATGCCGATCTCAACCTAGACCACCTAGGTAGAGAGCTCATCCTCCAGGGTGACCTGCAACGAATGGGCTCTAAGGGCGTAAGATGGGTCGATACGCATGCTCTGCTTTTCGACCATTATCTAATACTTGCAAAATCCATCACGACACGGGATGCTAGGCAAGAAAAGAAATATGATGTATCAAAAGAGGTAAGTTTCTACCGGTATAGACGAGAACTACGTTTTTGCTAACATTGTTAAGCCAATTCCCATGCCACTCCTTTTCCTAGAGAGTAGCCAGGACGATCCCATATCTAAACAGAAAGGCATCGCCACGCCGTTGACTCGCTCTACTAATCCAGGATCTGACACCAGACTCAATAAGATCGCGTCTAACGGTAATGATCGTCCGGGCCTGGAACACACTGCGACAAGTTCCTCCGTCGGTTCTGGTATGAACAGGCTGGCGCCACTGAACGCCGGCGATGGCGAGGGGAAAATATTATATCCTTTCCGCGTTAAACATCTAGGCCACGAAGTCTATACACTCTTTGCTTCGTCTGCACAGATGCGTCAGGACTGGTGTGACAGAATCATCGAAGCAAAGACACGTCACGCCAAGGCTCTACACGCTCAGAATGCCGAACCATTCAAACTGCGTGTCATGGCAGACAGTGCCTTCGCGTACGATTCGATATCCGGCGTGGGCAAGTACATGGGTGGTGTGCATATCCGTGGCACACCCCTGGACAGGGCGATCCGAGAGTTGGAAGACACATTCGGCCCTGGTAGGGGCCCTGCGCCTATATCGCGCGCCGCCGTGTACTGTGCTACGGGCTTCTCAGCATTTGGGAGGAATATGGTAGCAGTAGGTACCGATGTTGGTGTGTGCATAGCGGAGGCTAGTGACCAAAGAGGCTGGACCAAGGTAAGAATTACAATCTAAACATTCAAGTCGTGATACTGATGCGTCGATAGACAATCTCAGCAGCCCGTGTCACACAGATCGCGGTTCTAGAGGAGTTCTCGGTCGTCCTTGTGCTTTCAGACCGTAACCTCATCTCTTATCCACTGGATGTGGTATCGCCGCCTGCCAATTTCCCTACCTCGTCAAGGGACAATCCTCGACGTTCACCCCAGAAGCTAGCAAAAGATGTAGCATTCTTTGCAACGGCCCGTATGAAGGATCGGATGCTTGTATTCTACAAAAGGAAAGAGAACCTGCACAGTACGTTCAAGGTCCTCGAGCCTGTTTATCAGAAAGCGACGGAAAAGAAATCACGCCTCTTTGGCGGGTCCAGACGCATTGGAAGTGGTGCTACCGAGACGTTCAGAGACTACGACGATTTCTACCTTCCTGTCGAATGCTACTCTCTTAACATCTTCCAATCATACATTGCCATAGCGACAGCCAAAGGATTCGAACTCATGACGCTCGACAAGAAAATACCCATGTCCATCCCGGATGCCAGGCAGCCGGCGATTGCCAACATTGCGAGTCGCGTCAGGGATCAACGGCCTTTAGGCATGTTCCGCCTTAACGACCAGGAGTACATACTTGCGTACGAAGATTGCGCGGTCTATGTTGACAAACATGGCGATGTCAGTCGCAGTGTTATCATGGAGTATTCGGGCAAGCAGAAGAAAGCTAAAGGTGCCACAATGTATGGGCAGTATCTGGTCCTCTTCAACGATGACTACGTGGAAGTACGAAATGCTGAGAATGGCCGACTGCGCCAAATTATCGCTGGTCGAGACGTTAGGGTTTTAGATTACGGCGTCAGGGGACCAACGGGAGGCTTCTATAACTCCAACGGACACGGTGCTCGTACTAACGGGGCTGAAAATGGATCGGACTCAAAAGGCACCGTAAAGATCGCGATGGCACATCCAGAAGTTGCAGGCCAACAGATTTTGCTTGAAATGTTACTCAACAATGGACACACGGAAAAGTAAGCGTTATTTCTGAACAATGCGAACGACGGCACGACGAACAACGAACAACAATGCATATTCTGAGATGATGGCGGTTGAGAGCTTAGCCGTACAGTTGGTATCCATGCGCATGGGCAATAGCAGCAAGTTTTGCATCTGGCATTTGGTTATTTGATGTTGAATTTACGAGGGAAGATATCCAGCTACTTGCAAGACTATTTGCTATGTTTTCTTGTTTTCTTTTACCCTTTCCTTTGGTTTCCTCCACTCTCATGAGGGGCCCAAACGGGGCAACGGGTTTTGATGATGTGAAATTAAACGTTGAACGAGCCCCCCAAAGAGCGGCGGATCTAATGGAGGTCGGTGTCTGGTGTTTGATATCAAGCTAGTGCTGTGATACATTTGGGGGATAGTCCCAGTTCCTAGCTGCAAGAGAGTATTTTGCATACAGGGTAGCTGTTATCTACTATATCAACTATGTCATGTCATGTGCTACATTTGGAAGCAGTTCAACGCATACTTACTCCGAGTTGGTGTTTCCGATCTAAGCAACAAGTACGACGGACACTCTGGGCGCAAAGGGAAGTCAGTGCTTGCATGTCTACTGCATCTTTCAGCCTCCGTCATTGGACCTCTTTTAACCCGTCGCCTACGCGAGCGGTTCGAGGCCTTTCGAGCAGGTGATTATCAATCTTGATTGTGTAACCCGTGTCTATCACCATGTTTTCTAAGAAGCGAAAAGGCGGTGAAATGGCACGGACTCTGTTTAAACACTATTATTTAAGACATGTATCTGTATAAATAGATATAGGACAACGCGGACGGCCAAATTGGCCGGTACTTAGACAGTGGGTCGATTCGACTGTTTCGGGATAGCATAATCGCCGTAACGTACAGTAGGTAGCCATCTTTTTCTTTTCCCCAGCCAAGTGGCTTTTGTGCTACCGGATATCGGATAGTACAGCAGTTAGTGGACAAGGCGGAGGAAGTTCCGGTAGAGTGGATGGCGTTTACTAGGGTCGAGTAGCGTGGCGAGACCTCTAGTCTACCTAGGTAAGCTCCGAGTTCTGCTCGGACGAATCGGTCTCCAGCTATCGTCATAAAAACGCTGGTTTCACCGCATGTAAGGGCCGCGAGGGAAACATCAACAGCTCCTGCTAATTGTATTCTCATAACGATTATACCCTTAATACTCGCGATACAGGTTCTCGTTACCTAGTTATGTACTATTAGTTTCACCTATTGCGCCGTCTCAACAAGCGAATCTTACTATCCTGTACATCTTAGAAGAGTTGCCTCATTTGCCTCATTTGCCAGAATACTAGACACGATGCTTGGCCGCATCCTCCTCACCATCGACTGCGTTCTTCTCCTCATAGGAGCTCCCATCGCGGATTACGGCCCCACGCACATGTTCAATCCCAACTGGCCGCCTCACGCAAAGTGAGTTGCTCAAAACCCCCCACCATCTCCCCCTTCTCTTCACCTTTTCATAACATTGACGACAACCCCCAGATTCCACAACGGCCAGACCATCACCCTCTCCCTCCTCCTGGGTCTAGCCACAATTTTCTACACGTGGAGGAGCGCCGCGACGCCGGCGCTCAAGAGGGAGTTCATGCTCATGTCCGCGTTCACGGGATCCGTGTACTGGATAGCGGGCATGTGCGCCATCTTGTACCCCGGCACGATGGGCCTCGACCCGGAGTTTGGTGGTCCCGGATTCCCTCAGGCGCCGCTGTTTGCGTTCGCTGCTGTTTGCGCGCTCGTTGGTAGTTGGTTGGAAGCCTCGGGTGTTAAGGTCAAGGGGAATTAGGGGTTACAGGAGATCGGCGGGGTAAGAAATGGGGGAGTGAATAGTGTGTGTTTGGCGTTGTGATACTCGAGGAGCCTGGAGTGCTACGACAAAATGAGGGTGTGTTGTCGTGGCTGTTGATGGGGGGTTGTATGAGCTGGCAGTTCGCTCGTGGGAAATATTGATTCGAGGAGTCTGAATGTCGATTGAAACGAAAGGAGACCGAAAAGGGGGCGAGAAATTTTGCCTGATGTTCACTTTCTGTGTATTACCTATTGACTTGTATTTCTCACCTCCATCCTCACACGGCAAAAGTACTGATTAGTACATGTAACATTAGATCAGATCAAATTGAATCATTCGCTGCTTTCTCGGAACAAGATAGGCAACATTAGATCAAAATTCAGTAAAGATGAGAAGGCCGAAAATGCTCATAGCTCTTCAAGGCTCTTCTCCTGGCATCCCGCTCCGGTGCGCCTGCGCCCATAAAGCGAGTGCATCGCGATTGCGACATACGTGCTTCTGTCCATTGGGCACGTGCGGCCACTCCGCCTCTAAATTAATAAGCGTCGGGTCGAGAAAGCAGTACAGAGCCTGCCGTACGGCCTCAACACAGTGAAGTACGTGGTCGCGCTTCGTAAGGTCGGACATCGAGGTCAGACCGGTCGGCGCGTAGAGTTGATCACGGATGACCGACTGTTCAGATTAATTGCTTTGGCCGGTGGAAGAGCGATTGAGTTCGGACATGTGGGAAGCGTTGACTTACGAGGCAGTGAAGTTGGTGGTAGCCGGCGATGAGATAATGCATTTCCCCTTCTCGTTGTGTTGATTTGGCGCCTGGCGTGAGGCTGTACTTGGACACTAGATCCTCAGGTACTGTGACAGAACCACCTCCAGCTATCGGGATATTCACAGTCAGCTCAAAGGACTCGGTTCTGTAATGATAGCGTAGGTATAGCGGACTCACGAGGTATCATCCCTTTCCACTTGTCGTCCGCATACCTCACGCCGCCTAAACCCTCGTCCGTCAAGTTCAGCCAGTCGTGATTAAAAGGCACCAAGATCTTATCTGGACTGCCGACTGGGTTCCAGACCAAAGTATCATATGTTAACTTCTTGAGTCTCCGGTGAATGAGCTATAAGACTGTACTTACAGTAGTCCATTTCGCTCGGTGGTGACTCTCGAGTCAGTAACTTCCAGATCCATGCTGTATTTGAAAGCAGAAGGAGTATCAACGCTATCTTAGTCACTGGCCAGCGCCGGAGCACCGACATTGAATGGTGTCTCTCACCGGCTGCGTAGTCATCTTCTACGTCCGTCTGTGGACGTTGCGGGCTTGACAGTGCTTCTTCCTCGTCCGCCTCCTGCTTAAGAGGCTCGTAGGGTTTCATTGTTGCTCATGGTATGTTATCCGGAATAGAAGTGGTTCGCGGATCGAACCCCTTTTGGGTTGGCAACGCACGTTCTCATGTCCGCGTCTCCTGCTTACGCGAACTGTATTCGAGCTGCATTTCATACAGGCTAAACCACTGACTGATTTCTAAGCAGTGTCTTCACATATCGCCAAGCTTTGCTTTCTGGTTAACAAATCTGAAGTCGCTTACTACATTATAGCATTGTCAATATTAGATGCTAGCCTATCCAAAGTGCCACTTTTCAGCTCTTCGCCTTACCTTGACTAGGTCAGTGCATACATGACTGTCTGATTTGCCCCTGCAGAAGACGCTCAGAAAGTAAGGGGTGCGTACCTATTAGAAGCAGGGGTTGTGCATCAGCTGAAGTTCCGGTCTCCGGCCCATTCGCGCTAACGTGGCCATCTAAGGCATACTATTCTGAACAAATTCCGAGGCCAAAGAATGAAATTAAACGCATGTCGTGTGACTAAGTCAGAGCTTTCTAACTATGAGGAAACAAACAGATCGATAAAGGCGGTAACTACAAGGAGGTAAGTGTGATCCATTTGTCACTGAGCAAGGTTCCAAGTCAAAGTTGGGTCGATAGAAAATAGCTGAGGTAGGCAGAATAAAGGCTTTGATTTATTTCTACTACATTGGGCTTGCTTCGATAGTCCACGGCCGGCAGCGATCCCCTCGACCACTTGACTATTTTCGCCACTCAGTCTCAATTGACATATTCTCAGGTATTCGACCACGCGCTAAATGGGCGTGAAATTCGACAGGGTTTACCCGTCTTCAACTGACCCCGTGACTACTCTACTCGCTGTCAACGTTGAAGACCCTGTAGATTTCGCTCCCTTACTTCTCCCCGTTCTCTGTGTTGAAGATCTTGTATGGCCTAGGGCCAGTGATCGTCGTGCTGTCCCGCTTCTCGCTATCTACGTTGAAGATTTTGTAGATCTCAGTCTCTCGTTTCTCTTCATTCTCTTCTCGGTTGAAGATCTTGTAGGGCCTGGGGCCGGTAATTTTTGGGTTGTCCCGTTTCTCTTCCCTTTCCCGATTGAAAATCTTGTATGGTTTGGGACCTGTGATCTTTGGGGGGTCTCGCTGTGAGCTAAAGCCTGTTGTTAGTGGTGCTTGAAATTCAACGGTATGACGGAGAGTTGATTTGACTTACATCTCTACAATAGGGCTAGCGATAGCACCTATGGCGAGGGAGAGGAGGACGGCGAGCTTGATCTGCATTTTGAGTTGAGCAAGGTTGCGTTGTTGGCTGTTATGATGTTAACGGGCAAGGGTATTCCAACATAGCTTACAGGCGGTCGTCGGATAGATATATATGCTTTTCCATTCATGCCTGTACCTACATTACGAGACAAGGTATCTTGACAATTAACTTTAATTCACAGGTCGCATCAAGCCCATAAGAAACAAGCATCATGGCTCTCGGTGTGGCGTCTGCGCCAAGTCGCACCTTGTACATACATGGATACAGACACTTACTACGTGAAGCTAACCGGCTGTAGTGTTACGGACTCCTAAGAGAAAAAAGCTCATTAGTTTGAGGAGTGTGCAGTATCCGTAATCGGATAAGCACACGCGCTCTCGAAAGATTATGCTCGAGATATATGGAAGCCAAAAGATGTTGGTTTCGTGTCTACCTAGTTTGAGGCATGTATCTCGATATAGACTCGTTAGTTAACAGCTACTTAGCGTATTGTGGAAATCTCGACCCCTTAATCAAGGTATCCAAGATCCTCAGGCAGTAAGATGTGGTTTACAGCGGAACGTCAGCGACGTAGTTTTAACTTAGTAATCCCTCGAAGCGAAGTCCGCAGAACAAGGGCTAGTCGCTACAAAATAGCGCTGGTAGTAAGCACATCACCACATTATCGGTCTAGTTGTCTGCTGGAAACATATTCGACCTAGTTACTTGCGGCTGAAAATATACCCCGTCACTAAGCGTCAATCTTATCTCAATTGGATGAGTACCATTGCTGGAAACTTTCGACTGTAGAAGACTAGCATTAGGAGAGCCTACCCCTGATTTCTTCGGCGGCTTTGCGTGTCTACCGCGTCTCGTGCAGGCATGACTGACAGTAAGTGGTTGGTGGTTGATTCCACTACATGCCCGATTGCGGATCGTCAACTAGCGCGACTTCACTGTCACGGACCAGCGCTCGGGTCCTTGTTCTAAAGGTGCAAAGATTCGTGTACTCCCATGGAACGCTGGTAGACTACGCAATTTGCAACAAGGGGTGACAATAGTGGACTGAATCACGAAACAGCATCTCACTATAGTAAAATTATTCATGTGACTATTTAGGGTAGAGACACAGTAGATCAAGCCACTCATGCCAGAGTAGCCTAGGATGCTCGTCACCTATCATCGCATAGTCTCAAAATGGATACGACAGAAAGATGTTCCTCACCCGGACCCGATCGGCAAGAGGGCATCGGCCATAGTCGGTGAGTTGAATCCTTGATTCGATAGATATATGATTGGCTAATTTCCAAAAAGGATAGTAGAGCCAATTCACCGACACCGGAATTGTTCCCACGTCACTCTCATGTTTGTCTATATCATTGCGACATTCGGACCAATCATCCTTATCACTCTCTTTCTTTTAGACAGGACAACTACAGATGCATGCGTTAACCCTCAAGTTAGAAGGGAGTGGAGAAGTTTGACGAAAAACGAGAGGGAAGAATACATATCAGCCGCCAAGTGCCTATACAATGTCAGCTCAAAACTTGTAGGTGAAGGGTCGGTGCAAGATGACTTTACTTGGGTGCACGTGTTGCATTCAGGCGCAGGTAGGAGAGCCCCTGAGGCCTTGTCTGATCAGGGCATAATCTAACTTGTTTAGCGCATGAAGATGCATCATTTCTGCCGTGGCATCGGATGTTCGTGAACATATACGAGCAGAAGCTACGTGAGCATTGCGGATTCAAAGGCCAACTTCCGTTCGTAGCTGCCCCCATTCCCAAAGTCCTTCTGTCTTCTGACTTGAGCGAGCGAAAGATACTGGGACTGGTCAACTGATTGGCAGAATCTCACAACATCGTCCATCTGGAACAGTACAGACGGCTTCGGCGGCCCAGGGGCTAACGAGAAAACCTGTATATCTGGGCCGTTCGGCGATGTACAAGTACGGTATCGCAATAATGGAACAGTCTCTCCTCACTGCCTGACCCGTTCGTTTTTGAACTATGACTCCGGCGAGGTCGGGTCAATGTCCGGAGAATTAGTCAAGCCAGAAAAGATGGGCCGACTCTCCAGGGCCGAAGACTACAGTACTTTTCGCTACATGATAGAGGGTACCTTTCATAACGTTATCCATCTAGAGATTGTTGGGGACCTAGATGAATTAACCGCTCCTAATGGTATGTTAAGAAGTGCGTGCTGACATATCGCGATGCTAATTTTTTGACGATAGACCCGATTTTCTGGCTTCATCATGTCCAGTTAGACAGACTATGGTGGAAATGGCAGCAAGAAGACCAAGCTCGTATCTGGGACTACGGAGGCTACCGTAAGCAGCCTACAAGGCTTGTGAGTCTCCAGGACGAACTGAAATATGGAGGTTTGGTAGATGAGAAGATTCTTGTTAAGCAGGCCATGGGCACTAGATGTGATGCTCTATGTTACAAATACTAACTATACCAGCGATAATACTCATTGAATGATATAAACAGATTGAGTATGCTGAGTAAGTTCTATACTGCATATGGGAGTTATCGCCACGTGAAATGGATATCGTATTAGAAACGGCCTGACGCGCTTGAGCAGTCTACTGTATTACAGACGCGTGGCACAATCTCAGACTCCCACAATCAGCATTGTAGCGAGAGCCGTAGTCATATGCTGTGACACCACCCCTTTTCCATAGCTCAGTTCTATGGTGGCAGCCCCCCACAGATGCGATCCAATGTATTGCGGATTGGGCATAACGATAACAGTAACGTAATCTGTCGCTGTGAACGAGGCTCCTCTGGTATCAAAAGGCAAAAAAGGCAAGTCTAATGGCCTAAAGTAGAAGGGGCTGACACGGGGGGTAAGTCGAAATAGTGCGATGCTGTTAAACTTGAGACAGCCAACTGGGAAGAACTGCCCGTATTCCGGGGGTTGTTTCGGTGAACAGTCGGAGTGCGCCCCTTAAACTTTGCCAAGGGGCGAGAAGGATGTTTTCGGAGATAGTAACTGCTACCCAGTCGCAGCACAAGTCCCTTCAGCGAGTCGCAAAAGGATGTACTGAAAAGATTGGTTATACTTCGTTCTTCTCTATAATGATCGACTTTGCGCTGACAAGGTGCTGCTTACCGAAACTCATGCAGCGACTGCGGCGACAGGTCGCAATCCTGGGAAGTGAATACTTATATGGAGGCAAGTCGAGAGTGTTGATTCGCTGGGAGCGCCGCCCACAGCCTGCATATCAAACAGCCACACTGCGACGCCTGACTTTTCGGCTCTTGCAGATTTGTCCCAGCCCCTCTTCGAGTTCAAAAGTCTGTCCCCAGGAAGCAGAATAGCCCACTTGCGTCAATTCTCCATCGGCCAATTTCGTATCCTTGCTGAATGAACTATAAAGAAAACCAAGGCTGCAACGGTGACGAGGATGGACCCGGTGTCGGCGGTTGGAGTGGCCGCGGCCGCACTTCAATTCCTTGACGCCTCTGGTAGGTTGGCCGTACAGGACCCCAGAAGTATGGTGGTAGCTCGCTTCTAATACTGGTTAATATAGTGAAAGCATACAATACTTTTCAGGAAATCAGGAGCAACCCTGCTCTCTCTACAGAACAGAATAAGCAGCTGGAGGATAATATTCGATCTGCCCAAAGCCTAAGGGCTAGCCTCGCAGTACCCGCTCCCTCGGGAATTACAGACCCAGTGTTAGAGCTCACAGGAAAGTGTACATCGAAGGCTAAAGAGCTTTTAATTCTCCTCCAATACATTCGCGGCTTTGGGGAGAATATAAGCTCGACCCGAGCCTTTACCCGTGCTCTTCTAAAACGCAAAGAGATCGAGAAACTTCACAGCTCCCTCAAAAAGGACCAAGATACCTTAAATCAAATGGTCTTTGAGAAGTTACTGTAAGTACCCAGAGCTGATTTTATCCGTTGTTTGACGCTGATTCCGGGGTTAGGCCATCCATTGACCTCCTGAAAGTGCAGCAAAGTCAGGAATTTGCAAATCTTGTCAAAAGGAGTGGAGACGAGTACTTGCGTAGCAGAATTCATAGTATATTTTAAGATAATTAAAAAGGAAGAATTTACTTGTTAAAGACAAGAGAAAAAGAAAATATATATAAATATAAAAATAAAATATATCTAGCTTTTTTATTTTAATATTTTTATTTATTTTAAGCTTATATATTTAATATATTAACGGTAATATATAAAGTTTATTTTATTTATAAAATAAATTAAAAAAAAATAGATTATATAAATAACGCTTTAATAAAATAATAATTAAAAAAATTTTATATATATTTTAATTTTTTTTTTTTAATTTTTATATATAAGTTTTTTTATAAAAATTTATACTTTTTTATTAATTTTATATTTATAAGTGCTATTATTATTAATATTTTTTTTTTTAGTTTTATTTAAAGTTTTTTAATACCGACCGAAAATTTATAAAAACTTTAATAAAAAAAAAAAAAAAAAAAATAAACGCGGGCTAAAAAAAATAATAAATAATTATTTAGTTAAAAAAATATAGTTTTTTATTTTAAGATTATTAAAGTTTTAAAAAAATATATTTTTTATAATAATTTATTAATAAATTTAAAATATATTATATAATAAATATAGGTTTTAATTATTTATTAAAAAATTAATATTATATTATATTAATAAATTATAAATTTTTTTAATAAGAAAATTATAAAAAATTTATTGCTTGCTTTAAAATATATTTTTTATTTATAACCTTATTATTATAAATATAAAATTATAGTTTTAAAATATTATAATTTTATTTTTAGCTAAATTAATTATTATAGCTATTATATATATATATTATTTAGCGTTTTATTATAGGTTTTTTATTAATATATTAGTTAATATATAAAATAAATTTATTTAAGTTTTTTTTTTGTTTTTTTTAAAATTATAGAAAATATTAAAAATATTTTAGGTTTTTATATTAAATATTATATTATAAATTTTTTAGTTTTTTTTTTTTTTAAGGTAATTAAAAAATATAAGCCTTAAATAAATATAAAAAATATTTAATAATAAATTTAAATTATAAAATTAAGCTAAATAAGCGGTTAATTTAATATTATTTAATTTTAAATTTAATAAAAACTTATTAAAAAAGCTAAATAAATTTGAAAATATTATTATATTATAAAAAATTTTATTGCTAATAATTAAAACTTTTATTAATTTAAAAATAAAATAATTAAATAATATAAAATTAATATAATTAGTTTATAAAAATTTAATTATATTTTTTATAGCGTTATTATTAATAGTTAATTAAAATTATAATAATAACGCGCGAAAAATTTTTATATAGTTTTATTATATAATTTTATTAACGTTAATTTTAAGCGGCTAAAGTTTTAATAAAATTATTATTAAATAATTTTTTATAAAATATTTTTTTAAAAAATAAATTAAGTTTACTAAAGCTTTTATTTATTATAACGTTTTATTTTAAAGAATTTTAAACTTATTATTTTTTTAAAAAAACTTTTATTTATTTTATACTTAAAGTACTTTTAAAAATAAAAAATTTATTTTAAAGTAAAGCTTTAATTAGTTTATTAATTATTTATTTATTAATAAAAATATATTTTAATTTAATTTTTTTAAAAGTTTATTATTTATATATAAATTTTAGTTAAATTATTATATATTTAATATTAATATAATATAATAAGTTTTTAATAAATATTATAACTTTTTAATTGTTTTTATATATAATAATAGTTTTTATATTTTTTATAGCGTTAAGTTTTTTTAGCAAAAACTTTAATTATATAGTTTTTTTTATAGCCTGCGTTTATTTAATATATTTAGCCTTATAAAAAAATAGCGATATAATAGTTTATTTTTTTAAGCTTTAGTTAAAAGCGCTATTATTAACGTTAAAAATATATTTTAAAATTAATTTTTTAATATTATAATTTTTAATATAATTAGCGTCGGTATATTTTATTAGTTTTTATAGCTTTTTATAATATATTAATTTTATATTAATAATTTTTTTAAAGTATTTAAAAATATATTTAATAGTTAATTTATAAGTTTTATTTAGTTTTATTATAAAGCAGCTATAAAAAAAAATAGCGTAAATAATATTTAGTCGAATTTTTAATATAATATATATTAACGATTTTATTATATTTATATATTAAGCTTTATTTTTTATTATAATAATATAGTTTATTAATAAAAGTTTAAAAGCTTTAATTTTTATAAAAGTATTTTTAAGTTTATATTTTTAAAAATTAAAATTATAAAGTATTTTTTTAATATAAACGCTTTATTTAAAATAAATAATACGGTTAAACTTATTTTTTTTAATAATTATATTTAAATAATAAAAATATAACTTTAAATTTATTATATTAAATTTTTTATATAAAGCGGTTTTTATTTTATTTATTTTTTTTATAAAAAATATAACGATTAAAAAATCGTTTATATATATTATTATATAAGTATAGCTTTTAATAAATATATTAATATTAACGTTTAAAAAAATAAAGCTTAACGTTTTAAAAAAAATAAAAAATATTTTATATTAAATTTAAAATATTTACTTTAAATTATATAAAGCTTTATTTAGCTTATATATTTATTTAATATTATTATTAAACTTTAGCGGTTGTTTAATATAAATTTTTTTATTTATTTTTTTATATAAAAACGTTGTTTTAATATTTATTTATTTAAGTTTTAAATTTAAAGCAGCTATTATAGCAAATATTATTTTATAGCTTATAAATTTAACTATTAAAATAAAGGTTTTATTATAGTCAAAGTTTTTTATTTATTTAAAGCTTTTAATTATTTATTTAACTTTATATTAAATAATAAATTTATTTAATTTTTACTTTAATTTAAACATTTATTTTTTAAATAAAGCTTTTTATTTTATTAAAAGCTTATAAATAGTTTAAGTTTTATTATTTATTAAAAACTAGTATTTATTTTTTATTATTTTATATTAGCTAAGTTAATAAATATTTTTACGGGTTTATTTTAACGTTTTAAGCTTTATAACTTTAGCTATAAAAAAAGTATAAACAATATTAATTAATAAAATTATTATTTAAAAAAAATTTATTTTATTAAAAGTTATTAAAGCTTATTATATTAAATTAATAATTAATAATTAAAAATATTTTTGTTTATTTATTTTAAGTTTTAAGTTTAAGTAATTTTTTTAAACTTTTAAAGGTAAAATAATTATAATATAATTTTATATTTTAAAGGTTTTATTACTGGTTTTAAAGCTTTTTAAGGTATAAATAATAAAATTAATATTATTATTAGATTTATTAATATTTTTTAAAATAATATTTTTTAAGGTATTTATTTTAAGGTTATTTATTAATATTAATAATAAAAATAAAGTTATACTATTAAAATACGTAGAAAAAATCGAGCTGTTTAATTATAAAAAAATATAAACTAAGGCTTATTTAGTTATTTTATTAAAGCGTTTATTATTTTTTAAAATAAATAATTTAAGGTTATTATTTTTTTTTAAAATAAAAGTATTTTAAAACTTAATCCGCTTTAATATACTATATTTATTTTAAACGCTAGTTTTTTTAATATTTATAACGGTAAAAAAGCTATAATTTAGTTTAAAAAAAAAAGTAATAATATTATAAATAAATAATTATTTTTTTAAAAAAATATATATATATTATTTTTTAAAAATAATATTGTTTACGTAAATTATTTAATTATTATTTAAAAAAATAATATAGTTTATAATATTATTTTTTTAATAACTTAATATAATATAAGGTTTAGTTTTTTTATAAAAAATAAAGGTTTTTTTTTTAAAGAGGTAAAAGCTTAAAAATTTAATAGTGCAAAAATATACTAAATTTAAAGCTATTTTATATTATATTTTATATAATATTTTATTACCTAGCTTATTTACTAGGTATAGGTTTTTTAAATAAATAGTTATATATATTAACACTAGCTAATAATAAGTATTAATTTCAGCTAAAATAACTATAATAAATAACCGTTAAATAATATTTTTTAAAACTTTTATAATTTTTTTAGCTATATTATTTTATTAATATTAATTAATAAAAAAAAAAAATAATATAATATTTTTATTTCGGCATAATATTTTAAAAATATTATTAATAAATATAAAGCTTTAGTTTAAAATAATAATATAATAATATTATTTAAGCTGTTTTTTTTAATTAAAAAACGTTTAAAATATTTTAAAAAACTTTAAAATAAATTTTATAAAAAAAGTTTAGATTATTTTAATAAAATTATTTTTAATAATAATTTATTAAGTTAATTAATTATATTTTATAATTTAATTTATTTAAATAAATATATTAATAAAATTAATATAAAATAATTTTAATTTTTAGGTTTTTTTTTATAATAAATTTTTATAAAGTTTTTCTTTTATTTTTTTTTTAATATAAGTTTTATAAAAATAATATTTTTATATAAAAAAAATTTTTATTAAATAATTTATAAGATTTTTTAAACTTTAATTATTTAAATGTTTTAATTATTTATATTATATTTATATATTAAAATCAATAATAAAATAAGCGTAAAAGTTAATATTAAAAGTTATAATATTAATATTATTATTTAAAATATTAATTAAATATAAGCCGCTAAAAGTTTTAACAATAAAAAAATAATTTTTTTTTTTAATATTAAAAGCTTTATTTTATTAAAAAAAAAATTTAACATTTTTTTTTAAAAATTAAAAAATAAAAATAAAATTAACTCCGGCTTTAAAATAATAAATAATATTATAAAAAATTATATATTTTTTTTATTTATTAATTATAAAAATAAATAAATAGTTTTTAATTTTTTTAAATATTATTACCTTTTTTTTTATTTTTATAATCTTTATTTTTATATATTTTTTTATATTAAAAAAACTTTTTTAATTATAAAAAAAATATTAATTTATTTTTAAGTTAATAATATAAATTTATTTTAACTTATTTATTAATTTTTTATTTAATAAATTATTAAAGTTAACTAAATTATATTTAAATAAAATATTTATTATATAAAACTTTTTAAAAATATATTAAAAAATATTAAAAAAGTTAAGCCTTAAAATAAACTTGTTTTTTTTTATTAAAAATTAAAGATTTTTTATATTTTTTTTAAATAAATTTAAAAAATAACTTTATTTAAAAATAATATTAAATATAGCGCTAGCTATTAAATTAATATTAACTATATTAAAATTAAAATCGAAAAAATTAATAAAAAAACTTATTATTATTATTAAAAAATTAAAAGCAATAATATTTAATATTTTTTTTTTATTATTATTTATTTTTTTTTTTTTTTTTATTATTAAATTTTAGTTTAAATATTAAATAAAAAAACTTTTTAAAATATTTAAAAAAAAAATAATTTTTTTTATAATATTTATATTTATTTTTAAAAGCTATTAATAAATTAATATTAATTTTTTTAAACTTTTAATTTTATTATTTATATTAAACTATTATAATAGTTTTATTAAATATTATTATATTTTTTATTATAATTTTATTTTAGTTTTAATTAAAAATAAAATTATAATATTAATAAAAAATAATAAAAAAAACGTTAAATATAAAGCTAAAAAAAATAAAAAATTTATTAATAAATATTAGTTTAAAAATTAAATAAAAATAATTAAATTTTATTAATTTATTTTTAATTATATAAAATTTTAAAGTTAATTTTATTATATCGCTTTTATAAGCGTTTAAAATAATATTATTTTATTATTAAATTAAAAATTAAAAAGCTATATTATTTTTAAATTTATAAATAACTATTATTATTTAAAAAAGCGTAATAATATTAAAAAAAGATTTTAAAATTAATATTATTAACGCGTAAATATTAAATTTAAAATAATTTTTAATTGCCGCGCAAGCTTTTTTTTATTTTTTTTTTTAAATTTTTATTTTATTTTAATAAATATTTTTATTTTCGCTGTTTTTTTAAATAAAATGCTAAGCTTAAGGTTTTTTAAATAAAAATTTTTTATATTTTATTATTTATAAAAAATTAATTATTTTTTTAATAAACTTAATATAATTTATTAAAAACTTTATTTTAAAAACTATTTTTAAGTTTATTATTTTTATTTTTAAGTTTATTTTATTTTTTTTATTATATTATTTTTAAATATATTTTAATATAAAAGGTTTTAATATTTAAATCGAAAACTAAAATTAACGCTTTTTATTTAAATTTACGCTATTTATATTAATTTTAGTTAATTAAAAAAAATTAAACAAATAAGCTAAAAAAAAAAATAAAAAAATTTAAGTTTAAAATAATTTTTTAAATAAATTTTGCTAATAATAATAATATAATTATTAATTCGAAAATAATTATTTAAAATATAATAATTTTTAAACTAAATAAATTTAAATTATTTAATAATAATAAAAAAAATAATATTACTTATAAAAAAAATAATAAATTATAAAAAAAATTTAAATTAAAAAAAAAATAATTATTTTTAATAAAGTTTTTAATAATAAAATTAAATATTAAAAGATTTAATTTAGTAATAAAATATAAAAAATTTTTTTCGTTAAAAAATTTAATAAATAAAAAATAAAAAAAAAGTTTTATTTTAAAAAAATACTTTTAAATATTTAAATTTATTATTATATTTTTTAAGCTTGCTAATTTTAAAAAAATAAAAAAAAAATAAAAAATTAAACATGCTAAAATATTTTAAAAAATCTAAAGCGCTAATAAAAAACTTTTTTTATTATAATTTAGCGCGGTAGCTAAAACCTTAAAATAAAATAGCTAAAATTAATATTTTTATAACTAACGCGGTATAATATATTTTAGTTTAACGCGTTTTTTGCTAAAATAAATATAATTAATAAAAATTTTTAAAAAATATTTTTATATTATCAAAAAAAAAAGTTTTATCGAATAAAATTTTATAAGTTTATTTAATTATATAAACAAAATATTATAAATTATTTTTTAAAAAAACAAATAATAAAATTTATAAAATTTAATTAAAATTTTATTATCGAATAAATATAAAATAAATACTAGCATATATTAATATAATAAAATATTAAAAAATAATTAATTTATATTTTAGCTATTTACGAAAACACGTTTAAAAAAATAATTTAAAAAAAAATATAATAATAAATAATAATATATAAGCTATTAGCTATAATATTATTTAAATTAAAAATAATATAAATAAATTATTTTAAGCTTATAACTTATTAAAAAAAGTAGAGACAAGTACTTACGTAGTAAAATTTATAATATATTTCAGGATAATTAAAAAGGAAGAATCTACTTGTTGGAGACGGAAGAAGAAGAAGATATATATAAGTATAAGAGTGGAGTGTATCCGGCTCCCTTACTTCAACAAATCTCAACTTAATTGGTCAACAGATCATCGAGAAGCAGATTGAGCAACGCAAGATACAAGATGATCATCATGCCAGCGTGACTGGGAGGTTGGATACTATCGATCATGCTATGCAGCTCCGCCTCAACGAATTTGATCAGTTAAGGAGACGCGAAAAGCTTCTTGAGAGTTTATGGTTTCCTGAGATTGACCAGCGCCGAGACGAGATTAAAGAGCCGGCACCAAGTACTCTGGGCTGGATTTTCCGATCGGGATTCGAACTGGATTCAAAATCTGAACAAGATTCGGAACCTGAACGGGATTCAGAGAACTCAGAATCTGGACAAGATTTAGAAGATTCAGAACCTGGACAAAATTTAGAACTTGAACTAGATTCAGGACTTACACGAGATTCAGAATCCGAACTAGATCCAGGATGCGAACTAGACCCCGAACTTGGGCAAGATTCAGAATCTGGACTGGACTCAGAATCCGAACAGGATGTTTACATAAGCCAACATTTTCCAAATTTTAGGAAATGGTTGCGCGAAGACGCTTCGATGTACTGGATATCCGGCAAGGCAGGGTCAGGTAAATCTACGTTGATGGCGCACATCATCGATGATGAAAGAACACACGAGGATCTAGAAATCTGGAGCAGTGGAAAGAGGCTTAGACTCTTGTCATTCTTCTTTTGGCGTGCTGGATCACAGCTTCAGAAAAGTGTGCTGGGGCTTCTACGCAGCCTTCTCTACCAACTGTGTCACCTCGAGCCAGCCATCGCAGATGCCGTTCTTTCTCGTTTGTCCTCACCCGGGGCGACGATGCCGACTTGGACGGAACGGAGTCTGCTTAGCTACACCACCGAAGCACTACAATCTAGTAGAGACGTTCGCTTCTGTATCTTTATCGACGGACTGGACGAGTACACGGGTCCCTACGACGACCTGGTAGACCATATTGATAAGCTGCGTGCCTTCGGCAATGTGAAAATGTGCATTTCGAGTCGGCCAGAGCTGGAACTTGTGAACAGCTTCCGAGACTTCAAACAGCTTCGTCTTCAGGATCTGAATTATCACGATATATGGACCTTTGTAGAAGAGTCTCTTGCAAAGGTGCAGCTGACTAAATATCTTCGCGCAAGCTTAGTCCGGGACATCGTCTGGCGGGCAGAAGGTGTATTCTTGTGGGCTTCTCTAGTAACCCAGTCCCTCATGAAGGGATCCAAACTTGGCGACAGTGAGGAGGTGATGCAAGAGCGACTTGATTCGCTACCCAAAGATATGAACCACCTTTTTGAGCGGATACTCTCTGACGTTGACCTCGTCCATCGAAAATCACTGGCCTTTTACGTGCAAATAAGGAACCTCGAGACCAAGTATATGGACTATTACGGAATATCTATTCCAATAATTTTGACCGCGCAATTGGATAAACGGATAGATTCATACGTCGATTTCGCCATTGAATGCGAGCGCACAGAAATTCAGATTACGACACGAAGTGCAGGTCTCCTTGAAATTGGCGATTCTGATCCTCACCCTCCTTACCGTCGATTGGGTTGGGCAGAAGCTACTTTTAAATATGTTGGCAACCAGCCAGATGCTATGCTGAATTCGAGAGTCCTTGACCGTCGTGTATGCCCAGACAACGAACCGTATCCTGTCCTGCTGGACTATGAAGATCGTTACATGAAGTGGATACATAGGTCGGCATTTGAATTTCTGTCCGATCCAAATCGGAATCCAATTTTTAAATCGAGCTGGAGCGATGAGCAGCTGCTTCAACATATAGGCAACAGCTGGATCAACTATATCATCTATGCCCCAACGTATGCCGGAGCTAAATTAGTACCTTTGATGCGGTTGAGACTGGAGACCTTGTTCACCTTCATAAGAGATTGGTACAACGACTACCCCACGATGGCTTCAACCTTGCTCGACCGTTTGTGCTCTCTTTATGCGCAAGTCTGCGTGGATGAGCTTTGGGGCGTTACCGAGTTTGAATGGAGTACTACAGTACCGGTCGGCAAATTTATATTCTGGAAGGCAATTGCCTTGTTACCAAAGCTCTATCCATACATCTTGTCTCGCATGGAATGCATCTCGAAAGAGCCGGATTGTGATTGGCTCTTTGCAGATATCTTTGCTTCCTTTGCTTCCTTAACTAGTAACTTCTTGCCTACCCGGTTGAGTGCTAGTATAAGCAACGGCTTTTTTGCCAAGTTTGAAAATACTCTTGCAGATACCTTGCTTCAATGCACATTTCATAGGTTCGAAGGTCAGAGGAGTTTCCGGGCTTCCGAGTATCAATGCATTTTGTGGGATGGTCACCGAATGAACTGTGCTACTTGGAGAAAGCCAACTGCTGGTGACTATATAATAGTCATGATGAGATTAGTCTATATCCTCCAGTGCTATACGGACGGAGGAATTGACCACGACTCATTTTTACCAACATCATTATGCACTTTAATGGGCATGGCGGACTTGTATATATCACCCGCACTTGGGCTCGACAGGGTGCATCTACAGTTGTCTGCGAAACTTTGGTCCGACATCATGTATTCTTTCAGGGAAGCAACTGCTCGTAAGCGGCGTGATGGAAATATGAGAGCCACAACGGCAACTGAAATTGACGGAGCTGTTCGAGTCTTGTGCGTACCTAGCTTAAAGAGAGGGAAAGCGGTCTCAGCAGCCAGATGTCAAAGTGCTCACGGCGGTGACATAACCTTGACATGCTGGAGTCGACCAACAGAGCTGCGATTTTCCGAGTTTATCGTCCTTCGACCCAGTACGGCAACATCGTATCAACTATTAAGCCTGATCCGTCACCAAATCTTTCAACGCAAAGTCAGACTCTGCATAATCCCAGATAGACAGAAGCTGTGTAAAGTGAGCGAGATGCTCCTCAAAGACATTAAGTCAGCCGAGCAAGGCTTGGATGGAGGCCAACGGCTCATTGCTGCTGCTTGTGTCAGAGCAGGGTTTCTAAATCTTAATCTCGAGTCTATTCTAGAAGATTTGACCGATAGCGGGGACGACATCTAGACAAATTACGAGGCACCCCCTATTTGGAGAATCTGGGTGGGTTGACATTGCAAGATCGGCTTCTCAAGTGTTGGAAGTCAAACTATGGCAGATTAACATGGCCCGGAAAGATGAAGTATTAACCGGTATTTCATGTAGAACGGAACATTAATTCATCAGTTTCTGTGAAATATTGATTGTGACTGAGCTTGAAAGGAGGCCTCCCGATGACCCGCTGCTCAGTTCCAATGGCCTTCACTGAGCAGCGCCCCAGCCTCTGTGCTTGTATGCTGCTTTATCCGTACCTATAGCACTATCTCAGGGGCACCATTGGTGTCAGCGCCGTGTTGAAATTGATCATCTGTATCCCCAATTGATCATTCCATCGCTCCTCAAGGCGGATCACGGACAAGGAACCTTTTTACATAAAAATATGTGGAATGCCAAGATTTTCGAAAAACGTTGCTGGAATTCCCATTATCCGTGGAATCTTATTTCTCCGACGGGGAATTTCGGGGCGGAAGCTAAGTTTCCTATCTCAAGCGACACTCTCACATTGAATGGCCTCAAACATTGCTGGCAAGCAAACATTTGGGTAAGTAACCGGAAGACATGTGTGCCAAGAATAATGCCTCCATGTTCGGGATGTAGAAAAATAGAGACATGCGCCCACAAGTCTCGCTGTCAATCTGTGTCCGACGAGCTTTTTCTTTTCTTCGTTTCGCATCGTCCAACAGCTAATCGCAGAAAGAATTGCTGCCAGCCCACATTTCGCTTGAAAACGCGACCAAGAAGGAGTTCTTTAGATGAGTACAATGGCCGTAGTCAGTGTGCGCCAGGTCCTTGGGCTTGCGGGGGTCGCTCTGCTCGCTTTATCTCCAGTTCTCTCATCACCACTTGAGCAGCGGCAAACAATTGATATTAAATCGACAGGAAACCCCATCCTGGCAGATGGTTCGTACTATTCGGCAGATCCGGCTCCAATTGTAGTGAACGGCACGGTGTACGTAGTGTCTGGGAGAGATCAGGCCGGTGCGACAGAGAACAACTTTGTCATCAACCAGTGGCAGATCTTCGAGTCGACCGACCCGAATCCAAGCGGGGGCCAATGGACGCTGCACGCCAACGCCGCGCAACCACAGACTGTGTTCTCATGGGCAAAGCCGGGTACTGCGTACGCCGCCCAGATTGTGCAGGGAACAAACGGCAAGTTCTACCTTTACGCGCCGGTCACACAATCGACGACGAGCAGCGCGGATCCCTTCGCGATCGGAGTTGCCGTGTCGGACAATATCCTCGGGCCGTACACTGATGCTCACCCATCTGGGCCTATCATTTCTCAAAGCGTGCCCTCGCCGGGCAATAATATTCAGAATATTGACCCTACGGTATTAGTAGATGACGATGGGCGTGTATACATCTACTTTGGGACGTTCGGACAGCTCTTAGCCTACGAATTGGACGCAGACATGGTGACAATCAAGAGCACCTCTGTGACACGCGTGACATCGCTCACGGGATTCTTCGAGGCTCCCTGGCTCATGAAGCGTAAGGACACTTATTACATGCTCTACGCTGGTAACAATGCCGGAGCAGACTCACCGTGTACACCCACAAGTTATCATGCTTGCATTGCGTACGGTACAGCTTCGTCTCCGCTAGGCCCGTGGACATATCGCGGCATCGTGCTCGACATAGTATCCAGTACCACGTCGCATCCTGGCGTCTTTACGTTGGATGGAGGTGATACCTACTACTTAGTGTATCACACGCGTGACGCAACGGGCGGAACTCACTTCCGGCGCAGTATTGCGCTCGATGAGCTCGAGTTTGATGATACTACATCTCCGCCGACGATTAAAAAGGTGACGCAGACGCACCGCCCGACGGGCGCCGCGGAGCCAACACGCAACATCGCGCCACGCGCGAAGGCCGCCTCAGCAAGTACAACACCGATACAATACTGGATAGAGGCAATCCACGACGAGCGCGTTGAGGCGAGCCCGCTGCCGCCGGACTACTGGTGCTCATACGCAGCGGAGCAGTCGCCCCAGAGCAGCACGCTCACGTACACGTGGAACTCGACGGTGCAGCTGAACGGTGTCGCTATGGCTTTTTTTGCAGACCAGCCGGCCGGCTCAAACATTGGCGTCCCGCCCCCGGCGTCCTGGAGCGTTGAGTACCTAGACTCGGCAGGCAGATGGTCCGCCGTGGAGCTCACGGGATCTAGCGAGTACCTAACGGCGGCGACGGACTCACCGGCCGAGGTCAGCTTTGAAACCATATCGACTACGGCGCTCAGGGCCACGTTGACGGCGTCTGGCAGAAGTGGCCAGTTTGGAGGTGTGGGTGTCAAGGAGTGGTTCGCTTATGCGCCAACTGCCTCATAGGATTGACTCGGCTAGACGCTCTCTCGCGATTGGGCAGGTGACAGACAGCCAGATCACTCGTGTTCAAGATGTTGATAAAGTACAATTCAGCGGCCACGCCAACTGCGACCGTTATTACTGCAATACGTCGGGTTTGCCCCTTTTTTTTTTGGTGGTTTGTTATCATCGAACCAGGATTCTGGTTGGTTGCACCTCATGTCGGGAACTTAGCGTATCGACACGGGCCGCCGACGGGTCAGCGTGGCGTCTTACATGGCAATTTTTGTAACTTTGAAGCATGTTGGTAGATGAAGGAGTACGGTCGCATGAGGACTGGCAAACATCAACAGGACTTTGCGATCCCTCGTGATAGCGTTCCAGCCGTTCCTCATGAGCTACTTGGTAAGCCTCGGTCCGTCCTTAGAAGACCTAGCGTAGGTAGATAAATGCTTGACTAAACTTACTGTAGACTGGACAGACTAGAACCAAACGGGACTTCACGCCCACTCCCATGGGTCTACCGTAGTAGTAGTCCACCAGAGCGAGCTACACCGGGACGCGGGGAAGTCGGTTAGGTATCATAAGGGACTTGTGAGAGCAAACCATATCTCCCTTACGATGTGGCTGAACCTTCTCCATTCTCACGTGGGCAACAAGGAATGCGAATGGTATGTGGTGCGATGACACCGGCCCCTACGGCAAATAGGGGGCGTTCCAAGTCGTGTAGGTAACTGTTGGTACAGGTGATTGGCTGCTATTATGGGATGAAAGCCGATGGACACAGTCGGGTTGGAGAGACAAATGAGGAGATCCCTGCCATAGGACAAGGTTCCCGATGAGTGGCCAATACAGACCCGGTGGTAGTGTAGTGTTGTACAGTAGATGCCAACTCAGAGGCCCGCTCTATCGATCGAAGGCAATCTCCGCGCTGAGCCTGCAAGTCATCTGCCTGCTTACTTGGTGGCCTGCAAACAACAATCTGGGTGAGATAAGTGCCTGACTTAGTGACCCAGCGGGCCACCCTCTCGATCCTTTTTTTCTCGTTGGGATTTGCGCGCGGAAACAGTCGAATAATATCAAATACCTACCCGTCCGTTCCTCATCGTCATCATGGCCGCCGAAACTCCTGAACCCGCAACCACTTCGGCGGCTTCGGCTTCGGCTGCCCCAGCGGCTCCAGCGGCCGCGGTCCCGGCGTCTGTCTCTGCAGCGCCCACCATACCAGACACTCATTGGACACAGCCAGTAGTATGTGTGACCATGGTCTCAAGATCTTCCCCCTTCAAGTCAGGCTGGCGTCGAGAGGCTGACTTATTTATCAACGCCCTTGCAGCATGACAATCCAGGCAATGATGATGACGAAGAAGGCTTTGATGATGGAGATTCGGCTCTTGGTGATGACGCGTGAGTCGCATTGAAACGGCCGCTACTGTTAAAAGCTGGATTGTGGCGCTGATGAAACCTCAATACAGCGCTAGCACGACCGCCTCATTGTCCGCGAGCATACTAGAGTATCGGACTATCCACGGGCGCACATATCATTCGTTGCAAGGCACCGCTGACCATTGGTAACATCTCACTCATCTCATTCGCTTCAGAAATCCCGCTAATCTGAGACTAGGACGCCAAATGATGATGCGCACCTTGAAAGCATGGACTGCGTGTATGCTATAGCCCAACCGTCAGACATCCTACCTTGAGGCTTACGTATTTTTGATCCATATAGCCACCACCTTCTTACACTCCTGCTTGATAACAAGCTGTATCTAGCACCGATAGCCGAAGGGGCTATCAAGGTCCTTGACATAGGTTGCGGAACTGGTGAGACATTATACACCTTATACCTGAAATCTTTCTTTTGGCCTTGAGGAACTAACAATCAGCCTGCTAGGAATATGGGCAATGTAAAGCGCCCCCAATTAAGCTCGTACTTGTGTGGCGTATACTAAACCCCGAATCTAGTGACTTTGCAGACGCTCACCCTGAAGCTGAGGTCGTCGGGACTGACATATCTCCTTCTCAACCCGAGTGGGTGCCTCCGAACCTCAAGTTCGAGATTGAGGACTGCACACAGCCCTGGACATACCCACGAGACACTTTCGACTTTATACACCTCCGTTATCTTTTCGGCTCCATCCCCGACTGGGACGCTGTCTACGCAGAAGCCTTCAAGGCGTGTAAGCCTGGTGGTTGGGTCGAGGCCGTTGACCCGTCAGTGAATCTGCGAAGCGACGATGGGAGTGTGAGAGAAGGCACGGCGTTCTATGATTGGGGCCGCCTCTTCAATGAAGTCAGTGATCGAAGAGTTTTCCTTTCGCTTGCTCTTATGCTATTCTATGTGTAAGACCCCCTAGCTAACAGCAGCGAATGATGGTACAGGCAGCGTCGAAGTATGGCCGTACCATGAGCATGGTCGACGACGGCGCCATTAAAGAATCATTCAAGAGAGCTGGCTTCGTGGAGGTCGTCTCGAGAACTTTCAAACTCCCTGCGACGCCGTGGGCTAAGGACCAGAAGATGCAACAGCTTGGGGCCTTTTCTCGACTTGCAATGGACCAGGATCTGGATGGTATGAAAGCTCCATATTATCTCTAAACCCCACCCTCCCCTTGCCCCGGCCTCCTCATCCTGCCTTATTCGACTCCAACCGTTTCGTAAATATCTATTTCAACGCAGAGACTTACCATAACTCACTGTTAGGCTATGCCATGTATCTGTTTACGAATGCCCTGGGCTGGTCCGAACAACAGGTAACGGTTTACTTGGCGCGTGTACGCAAAGAGATGCGTGATATGCGGATACAGCCTTACTTCCTCGTTGAGGTCGTCTACGGGAAAAAGCCGGAGCAGTGAGTTACTCTAGGGGTGTGTTAGCGAGGACGTAACATGGAAAAGAAACGATGCCAGCGGTGTTTGGTTTGATCTGCATTGATGCATGGAGCGAGGAGCGAACAACGATATCTGTGCGGCATTTCTAATTTCTTTAGGCGTTCACATTCATGAATCATCACTATGTCAGTTTAATTCACGTCATCGTTCGTACTTTACTACTCATGATGATGAAAACACACACTCAATAATAAACGATAGAAACTGGAGCCTCGAAGTGCTAAGTTGATTGATAACGACTTGCTACGGTGCGAGTCCAGAAGTCCCTCTTTGGCGTGATAAAAGTAGGATGCCGGGAGGAAGAAGTCATTACAGCACATGTCGGCGATCGGCGTCACGCGCTCCTGTGGTTTGAGGGGCTTTACTCTAGTCTCCTTTAAGTGGTTGCACGGTATTAGATGACGGCGACCGGTCACACACATGCAAGGGGCTAGTCAGTATAGGCAAGCAAACACGCCGGAGCAGTGAGCAAACAAACGTGCGAGCAGGCTCCTCACACACGTAGACATGTATACAGTCGAGTTAATTCAGCCAAATCACTGGCTACACACGACGAAGCACAACGGCGAATTCTCAGATTCGCTAATGCGTAATCAAATGAATGGCTAGGTGGCCACCCTCATTCCTGCGTCTCGGGAGCACCTTGTTTCAAGACAGTTAGGGTAAGCCTAGATCAACATGTTATATCATTATCAAGCTGCTCTTAAGCTTCCGCGAAAGACATGACATGGACGAGCAACGAGTGGCTGCGCATTGGCCAATCCCTTTGGGACCTTGTGGCAATTTGAAGGTATCCAGAGTCTCTAAGACAGCTTGGAGTTGTTGTATAGATCTCACTATGATATGCCATTGGGCGCTTACGTGTGACTTAGCCGGGTGTCGTGATTTATCTTTCAGGTTGTCTCAAGCCTTAAGGCTCCATGTCACTTCATGAAAGAGGGAAAGGGTGGTAGCCAAAGTAGAGACTGCGTGGCTTAGACTATACGGGATTGAGATTCAATGAGGCATGACAATAGGCTTTATTTTAATTAGCTATATACGTTTGAGGACGATCTACTGCAGATTATCACAGCAGTCCGTACAGCTTATTTGAGATCTGATTTCTTTCTCTTTCGGCTGTTTGGTACTCGCGTCCAGATAGCATGTTACGTGTGCCCAACCACATGTTGTATGACATTGAACTGCGGGAATTATATGAACGAGAATATGCAAATCATCACCTCGCGCATGATCTCCCTTCATAGTATCCCTTTCCACCAACTTCCGAGGCTAGTACACTGTGATATATTTCTGGACTGTTTGTGCTCGATTTGTTGTGATCACATGGCTCAGTACGCAAAGCAGGGCAGAATATTTCGCTCATATCTGCAGGTGGCACCTTCTCAACCGTTTGTGGAAATGTGAATGCAGGCTGCCGAAAATTGCTGCGCGGTTATTTAAAATGAATCCTGTTTCGGTTGCTTGTATGCGATAACATTGGGAAGGGAGAAATGAAATGAAACACCTTGCTCCTGGGCTAGATATCGCCATTCTATAGGATTAGATACTGTAGACGAACAAGTGAGCGTTGGAATGTAAGTCGGTATATACCCCTATAGAGCTGCTTACGCATAGACCGTAGGGAAGGACTATAAGTCACTATGAGCTGAGATCTTAATCCCTTCCGGCAAGTGAGTGGGTTTAGGAAAACAATTGATTATCCTAGTTCACGAATCAAAAGCCGGATTCAGTCAATCCATCTACCGTGCTATGATATTATGTGCCATTGTCGTTGTACTAACGATCACAAATGTCTCTCAAGGCACAGACTGAGGGGGGACCTTCCGCACAAAGACCAGCTGGCGATCCTAACTTCTTCCAAATAGCGTCGTTCCAGGCAATCTATTATTACCAGCTGAAGTCATCCAATCCCTCAGCGACCGAGCTGGTGTTATTCTGGCAGAAGGAGGCAGCACTAACTAGCTTCGTCGCAAGCCAGGCTTCGACTGCGATACCTTGGGGATATGTTGCGGATGCAAGATGTGGTGAACATCCGAGCGGACAGCAAGCAATCGTTGCTTCGAATAGGTCAGACAGATATAGGAATAAGGCCAAAAATAGCTTATTTTCAGCGCGGCCGCTTTTCGCTATAATTTGAGCCGAGCCCTTCCAGAGCGGTTAGTCTACATATGAATTCTAGGAGGGGCTACAAGTAGTTGGTGATAAATACTCTCGATCTCCTGCTTAAGATGTTCGTAATCTGCCTCTAGTCATTCTATAGTTTCTATGTAGCATTCTATTACATTATGACGCATCTAACCCATCTTCTACCTTGGTACGCTTATTGCTTCGTTGGTATGCAGGCTGTGTGGAGGTGCAGGTCATCTTGGCCAACAGCATGGAAGAGGGGAAACAAGAGCAACGAGAGATTGTCCTGCTCGACACCTCTTTTCATTCATTCGACGCTTAGTCCACGCTGTTCTTCGTCTGCCTTTGTGTGTAAGCTATGTAACTCTGCGACCGACCTTGCTTTCGATTTGCCTATAGAATGCGGCGCTGGACATCGATTGCAACCATTGTCATCCTGGTGCATACTGCTCTATGTTTAGTCCAAATGTCAGCTACCTCGTCTCTGCTGTCGCCTTGGGGCTTTTCCGAAGCAGCGAAGGCTGTTCCGCTGCCGCCTAGTCGAGACCCGTGGTACAGCGCCCCCGAGGGGTTTGAGACTGCTTTGCCAGGCACTGTTCTTCGCCTGCGCATCGCCCCTGGCAATCTGACCGAGGTAGTCAAGAATGCGGCGGCGGCATACAACATTCTCTATAGAACTACCGACTCGCACGACCAGCCAGCGTGGGCTGTTACGACGCTTTTCATTCCGGCCACCTTCTATTCGACCCCCTCGGGCAAAAAGGCCCTCGTGTCGTACCAGTTTGCGTATGACTCAGCCGATGTAGATTCGAGTCCTTCATATGGCTTCTACTACGCTTTATCTCAGCCTGTTCCCAGTCTCAACATACCCGCAAGCACCGACCTCTTGACTCAACTCTTAACAAAGGGCTGGATCGTAAACTCACCAGACTATGAAGGTCCTAGCGCCGCTTTCGGCGCTAGCATCCTGTCCGGATACGCTACCCTAGATGCCTTACGCGCCGTCGTCAACCTGGCAGATATGACCGGACTTGGCCCTCTGTCCGTCGCTATGTGGGGTTACAGCGGCGGTAGCATTGCTACCGAGGTGGCAGCGGAGCTGCAAACGGAGTACGCACCAAGTCTCTCGATCAGCGGTGCGGTAGTAGGAGGGCTTGTTGATAATATCTCCGCTGATTATGATTTATTCAACGGAACTGCGCTCGCGGGTGACCTGGTCGCTGTCGTCCTTGGCTTGGTCGCTCAATATCCTGAGGCCTTGGCCTATGTCCATAACCGTCTGAAGCCCGAGACTGCGGACGAATTTCTGGCGGCCAGGCATATGAACACAGGCGCCGTTACGAGTTTTTTCTCCTGTAAAGATATCTACAGCTACTTCATTGGAGGGGCAGCGGATCTGCAGGCGCCGCCTTTGCAGAAAGTTTATGAACGAGAATGCCGCCTGGGATACTATGGCCTGCCCAAAATACCCTTATTTCTGTACAAGGCGATCAGCGACCAGTACTGCCCAATAAGTCGGACCGACGCGCTCGCTAGGCGGTTCTGCGATGCGGGCGTTGAGCTGACGTTCGAGAGGAACACAGTTGGAGGGCATGTTGCGGAGATCGGGAATGCGAAGCCCAGAGTCTTTGAGTGGCTTACGAGTATTTTCCAGGACACCTACCAGACACCGGCCGGAGGCTGTTCTATACGTGATGTGACAGTTAATATCACTGGATTATCTACATAATGCTGAGAACCTATAAACCTAGTCATGAATATAGCTTCATCATCCAATGTTACCACTATATTCTTACTTATTCGCCGAAATGGGCGACAGAGAACTCGCTCTAAGGCTTACGTCGATACGGGGTGCGATCGCTGCGAAGCTGTGGGGAGTTTACACCCGTGGAAGCGCAGGATACCGTCGTACATGGAGCGGTAAGAAGGGGCGTGCCAGATCGGAAATAGAATCAAGCGTGGGAGAGTGTTTCCCGTCAAACGAGATTCCTCTAGACGGCCACAGCATTCGTCAACTAACAGCGAAAGGAACAATATGAAAAGCCAAGCGACCCTTGCGATCGGCACAAGTTGCCACACAGCCATTCAAGTGGGCAGCAAATAATGCGAAGACGTGCCAACAACCTATCTTTCATGCAAGCTGGAAGTAGCTAAGCTACACGGGTGTTATGCCATACAGAGTGTAGGTAGGCGGTACCAAGACATCGCGTGGTTGTTGCAGCTAACAATTAATATAGAGGTCTCAGTTTCCCACTTATGCCTCATCTATTAAAAAGTAGGAGGTACGTACATATGCAACAAGCCAACAACGCAAAAATCGTGGGCAGTCCAAGGGTATTTGCTACCCCTTCGACACTGTTTACGCGGGAAATGATATCTTCTGCATCTGTATATCACGAGATAGCCTTATTCCCTTACCCCTCTGACGAACCGTTACATTACAACCTACGGCCTTTGAAAGGTGACATCCTGATCTTGTCTCTCTCAATCATGTCGAGCATATTTGGAGATACCACAGGCGTTCTCGCCTTACTGAAGTCCGCACTACCGGGTCAGCTTGTGACCCCAGAAAATGCTACCGAATTTGAGTCCGAGATGAATCGTCCTTGGTAAGCTTATATGCAATTCCAATACACTTGTTATATATCATCCTCAATATTAAGAACAACTACGTAGGTCACAGTCTTGTTGGACGCCCGCCGCAGCATTTGTCTGCCCTAAAGACAGTACTGGGCTAGCAGAAGCCCTCAAGATTATCAAGAAGACCAAGACCAAATTCGCCATCCGGACACATGGTCATACCCCCAACCCAGGCTTCAATAGCATAGGAAACGATGGGATTGTGATCGACTTGCAAAATCTTTGCTCCATATCACTTGATGCGACTAAGGGCGTACTGCAAGTTGGGGCTGGTGCAAGATGGGGTCACGTCTATAAGTTTCTTGAGAAGAACGAGCTCTCTGCCATAGGTGGCAGAGATGGGGCTGTCGGTCTAGCTGGCTTTCTTTTGGGGGGTATGTAAAGATTCTTCTTCTTCTAAATCCGTATAAACTCGCATCAATTCGCTAATAAGACTACAATGCGCAGGTGGATACCCTGCGCTACCCAATTTGCACGGATTTGGTGCAGACGGCGTCAAAAGCTTCGAGGTATACTTTCCCTGACCAGGAAATCGTCCATTTCTGGCCGGCCCAATTGACATCAGTCAGGTTGTTTTAGCTGACTCCAGCGTTATCACTGCCGACCCTGACAACAACCCGAGCCTATTCAAAGCATTGAAAGGGGGAGGTTCAAACTTTGGTACGTCAGGTTCATAGGGTATCTGGGATCTCAAGCTGAGCCGTCTAAATACTCAACAGGAATCGTCACCTCGGTTAATCTCAGTCTACATCCGTTGATCAAAGTGCAATACACACTCAATCTATATGCAGAGTCAGACTTTGCAAACATCACCGAGGCCACCGTGAAAGCTCAGGAAGCCAGTGAGATTACTCTAAGATTCTCTTTCATCTTTCATTTATGCTCTTCTCTTTTGAAAGAATTCTGACTTACGTAATTACTGACACTGCTAAGTGGAGCATGATACTCGACCCAATATCTTCACAAATTTCCACAACGGCTTCGTTGTCGTTGGACTGCTGTACAATGGTTACCCTGAAGACGAGCCGGAAGCTTTCCAATCTTTCTCGGGCCTGAGTAGTCTCATTAATACGCTTGTGCCGAAGACCAATGGCACCATCATGTCATTGACAAATGCAATGGCCCACGATCCCAAACCGATGAAGTAAGATACACTTAAACGAACCGTGAAGATAATCTCTGAGTAATTATGATTAGACGCACTATTGGAAGCGCGACCACGAAGGTTTCGTATGACCTCTACATTGAAGTCTACAAGGCCTGGAAAGGGATAGTTAGTAAGCTGCCCGCCGGAATTGATTTTCATTACACAATTCAGCCGGTTTCTGCGTCCGCCGTTGAAGCAGGGGATAAACAGGGAGGGAATGTTATGGGTCTCCAACAAGAGAGTCAGTGTTGTAAGTTCCCATGAATGATCCTATAAAATGCGTCCAGGGCCATGAAACTAAATTGAAATAGGGTGGGTGTTTACCGCAGAATGGCCCGAAGATGATCAAGATGAAGTTGCACGACAGGCGGTGAGCACAATGGTGAATGCCGTACAAGACTTAGCAAGGGCAAGTGGCCATTTACTTCAATATCTATGTATGAACTTTGCGGATTCTACTCAGGATGTACTCAGCAGCTACGGCCTAGCAAACCTTCAATTGCTGCGAAATGTGGCTGCTCAGTATGATCCAGAGGGAGTCTTCCAGAATCTACAGAATGATGGGTTCCTCCTTCGAAAGGTCTAAGAGAGCTCACAGATCATGAGTTCTGTTGTATGGTATTAACCGATAAAACACTCGCTTCACAAACTAGCTATATCATTCCATTCGAATTACCTCACTATGTCTTACGGTTACTGAGCCTTTCTCTTTTGAGAAAAGAGAGATGCCAACGGGGTGCTCTTGAAGAAGTCCACATCCCTCTGCCACCCCTTTTCAATCCAATCTCTCCCAGTCTTCATAGCTTCCCTAACTTGCGCTAGTGGGAATAAGAATGGAGAATTTGGAGCTCTTCTAATATACCAGCCGATAAGATGAACGCCGGCATGGATGGCGATGCGGTATGCTAGGTCTTCGTCTTCTAGTTGTCCGTAGCCTTCGATGAATCTCTCAATTGCAGGTATAGCGCCATCAACCCCTCCAAAGAGCCATCTTTCGTAGATATCGCCTATCATCTGGCCGAGATCATAGGCACGATGGCCGAACTGAGTGAATTCCCAGTCAACGATAAACAATTTCCTCTCGACGGGATGTTGAGAGTTGGGAGGCAAAAGATCAGTTGGGATTAAAATACTTGACGTTTGTTAGTTAAGTGACCGACGAACTAACACCCATCAGAAAGGTCATCTACCATTGTCGGGAATTGGGGGCGAAAGAGCCGAATATAACATACTTTCCCGTCCAGAAATCACCATGTATGAATCCCCAGTTCTTATCCACATATCCGTCTTTGGACGTTCTTTCAAACTCTTTCCTGGCTGTCTCTTTGACTTGCTGTAAATCCTCCCGGTGGCCTTCTAAGAGGTCAGGAAAGTCGGTTTCGAGTACCTTTAGGTAAGCACCATAAGTGATGGCGTACTTCAGCTTGCGCATGGGTTCATTATCACCAAAGTCTTGCAACTTAGTATTTGAAGACGTCGACCAATCGTGAAACGAACGTAACCAAGCGCCTATGTCATGGCTGAGCGACGCCACTTCCGGCACTGTAATGAACTGGTTCCTATCTGGGGATACAAAAACGCTCTTTAAATCTATCGCGGTAGGAAAATCTTCCAGAACCTGAATGTTGGATTCGCGGATGAAGAGATAGAGGCGCGGCGCCTGAACCCCTGTCACGCTAGAGTGGAAGTCACTTAACGCGTCGAGCATGCGTTCCTCATAGAGCTATATAAAATGCCAAAGAAATATTAATCCCGGCTGATTTTCCTACGTCGAAGTGAAGTTATTGAACAATGAAAAGATACATACGCTCCGTGATGTATCAATTGCCAAATTCTTGTTGAGAGCCGCATGCTCGAGGGAATGTTTAACGATGACAGTAGGAGCAGTAACAGTACTCTCGCCATCTCCACGAATTGGACGAACAAGTTTCCCACGGAAGACGAAATTTGTCGTTCCATTGGTGAGGTGCGTCAGCGAGGAGCAGTCGTAAGGGGTCTTCGAAAGCGCCTGATGCACTCTATCAACAAGATCGTCTTTTTCTTTTTGACTGAGTGGTGCCATGATGCGTGTTAGTGAGTCATAGTTATACGACGTTTAAGAGATAGGCCTACAAGAAGCCGCGATACGCCGTATTTCACTTATGCAATAAACATAGTGCTTAGGTGGAGTGAATGGGTTAAATACAAGCACGCTTTCACGCCCCTGGGTTGTGTCAATTTGCGGGGGTCGGTAAAAACGGTCTGTGAATTTTACTATACAGCTATACCATATGATCTTCGCCTCAGAATACTCTACAACATGGGCTAGTAAATTCGTTCAATTTCATGATATCTTGAATTATGAGATAGACTCTCGAGTCATGAATACTAGCTTCGGTTTAGCTCTCTCTGCGAACTCTTCCCCAGTATCAAAAATCATTTCTTCAATCTCCGCAGAAAATCCGCATTTTTCGTATAAACGTCGTCCCGCCGGTGTGCCTTCAACAACGGCTTTTACCTGTGATCTATCTGAAGCTTCAACACCCCATGAAACGAGCGCCGTACCTGCGCCCAAGCGTTGATGGTCTGGTTGAACCGCCAGTAGTTCCAGAACTGGAAGGCAGGTTTCATTAGGTCATCTGAAATGATTTTGCACTTCGCATCCCTGCTACGTACCGTAAACACCATTTCCGCCCGAGTCTCTTACAGCCTGTGACCGTGGCTTTATGTAGTCTTTCCAGAGAGCAGCCATGAAGTTTCAGTCGTTAATGTTTGGCCATACCTCCTCAACTTCCTCGGCATCTTCAAGCTTCTGAGGTGGAATGTCTTTCATATGCGTCCAAACCGCCAGGCCGACTATCTGGTCTCGTATTGCTATGTCATCGCCAACAGATTGAACCGCCTTTAGGAACATCGAATCTTGCGAGGCGTTCTTCCATGCTATCAAGCGACTAGAGCCTTGTACTTGGCCAGCTGGCGTATCGTGCTTTGGAAAATAGATATCAACAAAGGGCGCGTCGTGGCCAAAGCTTTCGGAAAGGATTCTGAAGCATGTTGGTATGTCTTCGTCTTCAACCGGGGTAATATGTATCTCTTTAGAAGTACTCATGAAGTTATTGCGCTGTCATTGCATATGGGCGATAGCTGCCGTACATGAATGAATGGACGTGAGGACGGTCTAAAGGCGGGGGTTGTGGAAGAAGAACATTCGGCTTATATAATACGCACAATTGCTCAAGTGCTCTCTCCCTGATACATTGTATCTCGTCAACTGGAATCAATTGATGTGGTTAATTTGACTACCTTGCAGCATATCTCCTGTATATTCTTTATTCACTTTAGTATCTATTAGTTTCATTTTTCTACGGATTTAGACGAGTAAACATCGAGTCATGAGTTTCTTGGCGCGACATTGCTGCCTGAAGCTGACAAACGCTGCGCCTAACGAGATTGGAGCTTTTATGGCAGGATTCATACTAAGTATAGTCGACAATGCCAAGCTGAGAGGGATCGGCCTGCAGCTATCGTAGGCAGACGTCTAAGTAATTTGAAGCTAGCTACGGGAGAACTCTTCTACTTAAAGCCGCCCAACGTCTCACTCAGACTTCTCTTCAACATTTCCTCGTTCAATTCGAAATCTGATGCGGACCGGGACGCGGGCGTGGAGAAACAAAAATGTCTCCAAGTTTGGCGTTCATGCCAAACGAGCTGCTTCACTCGATAACCTCTCTTCTACTCCTACCGGACCAGGCAGCACTGGCCCGGACGTGCAAAGCCCTCAATAGTCTGCTCACTCCAATTGTTTGGAGCGACATTGAGCTGCACCATAGTGGCACGCACGAGGGAATTGATATCGAAGCAGAAATTGATTCCCTTGATTACAGGAGACATAAAGGCCTGGACTTACGGAGTGCAGATGAGGCGGCGGCCGACCCGGAGTATCCCTACCAACAGTTAGTGTACGAACCTTCGCCTCGCAAGTATGCTCAACGTCACTTTGACCCACTGAGGTGGGAGCAATCTTTCAAACTTCGGCGCTGGGGACACTGTGGACGAGCCACAAACAATTGCAATCGGAGGAATTTTCAATTTGGAAGAGAAGAAAAGCTCGTGGGCGTCCGAAAGATCACTTCCAAGGAACGTTGGGCTGAGCTAGCGCAACATGTGCGCTCATTGTGTATGTCCATCGGCGTCGACGACGAAGTTGCTGAGGTGATTGCGAGCTTCACCCGACTGCGCTCCTTGGAGCTAATCGGGCTGCCTTTGGAGAACGGTCATCCGCCCACGGCGCCCGAGGTGAAGCTTCCCGAGTTACAGAATCTAAGGCTTCGCGGGTATTTCTCTGCAGCGTTAGTCAGAAAAATCTGCGACAACGCCGAACAGATTACGCACCTTGATTTAGGCTTGCTAGCGACGCCTACAGACGACAAGGCTTACGAAGATACCTTATTGAGGGATGACAATAGCTGGGCCATAGTCACCGAGGCAAAAGCCGAGCGTTACCAGCAAAATGGGGCCGAGGCACTGGCCATTGCTGCTCAAAACACAGAAAACAGCGAAGAAAGTGATTCCGACGGCGGTGACGAGGATGATCAGGACGATGAGGACGAGGATTCAGATGAGGAGGGATTACCTTGGGCTTTACATGCACCGATCTGGTTACCAAGATCTTTACCTCCTCGGTTCACCGCGCTCACTCACCTCCACCTAGTTAAGCCCTCCACGGGTACGACCATGCCATACTTGCCACGTACGACAATATCAATGGCAAATGGAAGCTTTGAACACATCCCCCATAGATATGAGCAAGTTCTTTGCCTCGAGTGGGTTTCCCTCCTCGAAGCAGTCGGAGGCACGTTAAAGGAACTCATCCTCGAACACCGCGTCCCAATGGAAGTTGGGGATACTGTAACCGATGGCGACTCTTGGCCTGAGCGTAAGGGGAGCGAGGAGCGTGGTGATGAGTTATTCTGCAGATCCGTATTGCGACTGCTGATTGGTCAGAGAAGTCGTTTCCAGAAACTCGAGCATCTTGCTTTAAGGGGTATCGACATCAAAGGCATACCCTTACATAGAGGATCCGTCGATATACCCGGGAGGAACGGAGTCCCCGATAACGACGAAGAGCTCCGCAGGCTGTACCCTCAATGTGACATAGAGCTCTTCGAGAAAGTGTACGGGATTCACGTTTATGCCGGCTGGGCCTACCAACACTGGCCGGAAAGTCGACACGAGGCAATGCAGGATGAAGGTGATGGCCTCATGTGGGATCTATCTTTTTACAACGACTATAAGAAAAGGTTTGGACCTCAGTGGCGAATCGCTAACTGATTTGCTATGTAGATTGGAGAGCAAAGATGAAACCTGCTAGAGGAAAGCCATTATGGCGTAGCACGTTAAGTGAGACTTGGACTCCTGGGACTCTAGGGTACAGCTCGATCCGAGGTTCTGCTTAGTAAAGCCTCTTAAACCTACAATCTCAATGGCGACACTTGCAAAATTTCTCCCCATGGAGACCTTCCCACCTGAATCTTCGGAATGGATTTTACGATCAATAGTCCTGACCCGGACTCCAATCCCTAGATCATACTCATAGAAAGTATAGGCTGTAAATATTCTTCGAGAGTATCTGCGGCTGCGATGTAGCCACATATACTGCTACGTGGAACAGCCGCACCGCCACATTTCATCAGCCCAAGGCGTACATTGCCGAGGGTTCAATGTTGGAAATTTCCGTAGTGCAAATTCATTCGGCGGAGCTTGTCATAAATCTGGAGAGCAAAAAGAGAGACATTCAAGCATCAAGGTGTTCGTGAGAAGGACGAAGTTCACGACACGCCGGGGTGGAGATAGAAATGCACATAATCAGATCAAGAGTATGCAATCCGGAGAATATATCGTTTGGATTGGCCGCTAGCGATGAAGCTAAATTAACACTACCACGTAACGGATGTGGGCATCGTCGTTATCTTAGCGACAATAGGTTATGGAACCTTGCCTTTGGGCGGCTGGGGCGCTGGCATGCGTTCGGTAACGACGTTTGTATGTTTACATTTTTGTTGTAGAGATCTAGATACCACGACGCACAACTCATGAGAGGTGTTCATTGGCAAGCTTAATGAATAACCGACGGTAATATCGCGATAGCGCGTACAGTGTAAATTGCCCTTGGCTCTCGAATCGGGCTTTGCATTGTGCCATTCGGGACAGTAAATCACGCCTGCAGGACGAGTTGCTGTAGACAGTATGTCTTGGGAGGACAGATATTCAGCGTAACGTTTACTGGGCGGGGATGACAAGCGATTAGCTGAGAGTTGTGCGGTTATGTACGGCCCATGAGATGCTAGCAATGCAGTGATGTCGAACCCAAAGACCGAGTCCCCGACTCAGCGTTGCATTCAATATAATAACACATGTATGGACCGCAGAAACCCAGTACATATCTGCGGGTGGGAATGCTTGTGTTTCAAGCTGATCTGCAACCTTACCGACCTATGCAGACAACCTAATAGAGCCTTACCGACGAAGACAATTCGGGTAGTTAGATCCCGAGTGCAGAAAAATTGTCTCACTCTTCCCACTAATCTGTCACCAGATCGTTAACAGAATGCATGAAGAGGAAGACTGCCTGATTATGCTTCTTGCATTTGCATTCACCGACGGATACAAAGGTCCGTGCGAATAATCCACTTCTCGCCACCTGTAACTTCGCGGCCTTCGTGCTAAGTGAAACCGTTTGCATTTCAGTATCTCAGTCAAACATAATGCGTAGTAATAGCTAGTCGGAGCGCGACGAGCAAGACTTACCAATAAGCAGTTGTCGCCGTGCTTGTGGAGAAGAAGCATCCCAGTCTCAGGGGCTATGGCGAGCTCTTCTCGCGCTGATTTGCGATCATTGGGGTAGAACACAGTCTCCCCGCCCAAGACGCCATCGGCCGCTGAAGTCAAATATAATAATACTGTCCAGGTCGTTTTGGCAGGGATATCCTGAGAACCGTCATCGGATGGAACATCGACTAGGTTATAATCGTCGTCTGTTAGTCCGTGGTCAGTGCGTATCACAACAGATGCCATCGAGAGGGGCTGGCGGAATCAGTGCCACTGTCAGCGCCACTGCCACATGGACTCGCCCGCCCGGGACGCATGGTTGCCGACGAACGACGTTGGGTACTTATGTGAAGTAACGGTAGGGAAAGTAATGCGTAACCGCCAGCCACTCGACGGCATGAAGAATGCACGATGTCGGGGTGGGATCGGGTCACATCGTCGGATTATTAAAACATGGCCAAGACTACTGAGTAGCCCGGATGACCCGATATGTACAAGCAAGCGAGGCTTGAGAGGGGAAGGGGGAGTATCCAATGAGGCTAGACATACAGTGGCAGTCGAAGAACTGGTTTTTCGAATACCGATACACCCGCACGTTCGGATTGAGTCCTACCACCTCACCGCCCCTAACTCATCCCCATCAGCGGTGAGTCGCGGGAGCACAGTACGGATCAGAGCTCCCTTACCACAGATGCTTAACGGAATCTTCTAATACCGCGCCTTTCAGCCCCGTCTGAAGCCACAGTCTCTGAGCAAACTGAGGATCGAGAATCTGGAAGCGGTCGTTGACCCGGGTTGCCTCTCCACGCTTCGGGCAGCCGGGTGTCGTCGTCAACGGCAGACCAGAGAGAAAGGCGAGATAATCCCGACAGAGGCTCTTGGGCCAGAAGTTCCGCAGCAAGACGATTTGATCTTGGAATGCCGGGACGGGTGCGTCCAAGACGAGCTGCGTTACCGGCAGTTTAGGCTTGAACGGTGGCCAGCTTATAGTAGCCACAGCCGCGCCTGCATGTGCATCTGGGTGGCGGTTTGTCTGATCAGATCTCTTATTATGCGACAAGGGTTGTCTTCCAGCTCTATTCTTATTGCCCATGTCTTATCTTTGTCCAGATGTTGGTGGTGCTGCCGTACGAGCGATTGGTTACGGGCTGCCGGAGAAATATGAAACATACATTAGGCAAAGTAAGCCAAACCCCTGGAGGCAGTGTAGATGGTGTAGATAGTCTCGATAGTGTAAGTACTGATAGATGGCGTGGAGTGTAAGTGGTTAGTCGGCGTAGGCACTGTGTAGCAGAGGGCGTTGATGAAGTTTAAGCTGTCAGTGTTTACTGATGATTTCTCCACAGGAAACACCTAACTTAGTGTGCCTCAATTCTCCAACGCAGCACTTCCGCACTTGCAGCCCCGGTAGCTTCTCCACTGGGCTTCTCCACTGGGCGTATCTAAGCCTACAGGACCTATGCAGGGAACCTACCTACCTAGGTTAGGTAAGTACCTAAGGTAGGGAGATAATCACAAGGTGCATGCAACAACCTCAAATGCAATCTTGAACGGCTGTCTACATACAGTACGTATGTCTCTTAGCTCCGTTAATTCCGAGGTCCCATGTGTCTGTCTGTGTGTATGTAGTTTGTGGTGTGAAGTCTTGAAGACCTTCTCGTTAACTACGAGTTCCAGGCTGGCAACCGAGTTCAACGAAATAGAAAAAGGAAAATATACGAGAAAAGCATCGAGTATGGGAATTTCTCGTGTGATCACCTACCAAGGCTGGTAACCCCTTGCAGCGAACATCCAAGGCTGAGCCATGTATGGTATCATAGCCTACCCACCAGGATAGATTAGCATCTTACGTAGTCTGCATTTGATATTCACTCTAGCCTCTCAAGCATACAGCTTCCAACCACCCCACCAGTTCACAGCAACCCCCCTGCGTACTGTCATACCCGGGTGAATCTCTTGTCAATCCCGAATGAATGGAATAGATCTTTCTTTTCGCAGTAGGGTATTTAGAACCGTATGCCCTTCCCTTCCGCTCACGTCTGCCGTGGAGGTTCATCTCATCTGCCGCGTCTATGTGGCCGAAGGAAGATGGTGCCTGGGGCCCTAGACATTGTCGCGGTAGACTCAATAAAAAACACCCCCGAACCTTTGAGGACCCATGGGCTTACGCATAGCTTGAACAATGAGCCACTTGACTGAATTCTCCCATGTGCTAGCCTATGTTGAGAGGCTACTCGGGGAGGAGGTGCCGGACAGCGAGATCATCAAGCGGGGTCATAGTCGACTACATTGCGTGGCTGTCCGTTTCCCGCTGGTAGGGATGCCGTCACTCAGCCAAGTTACCGAATTCTACTCACGTCTTAGTGGTGAGGTTGAGGAGTCGCGACTCAAGCACGAGCGAAAGACGGCATACAAGCAATTCATAACCGAAGCATACCTCGCCCACCGTGCCGTCCATTACCAACCAGAATCAGGGACGATGTACCACCTCCGGGCCTGCCTAGTCCACATCACCAAAGCGCTGTGGCTCATGGAACGAAGCAAGGATTACGACGACGACCAGCCCGTACACTGGAGCGAGGTGTATCCGATCGAGCCTGCGCCACGCGACACAGCGCCAGAGGAATACTGGCTGCTGTTTAAGCTGGAGAGCCTGTTGCCGGTGCTGCGACTCTCGGTGCGCATTCTTCGACTTGTTTTCCCCGGCGAAGAATATTCAGACACATGGGATGAATGGGAAGACAGTCTGTGCCGGAAGGAGTGGCTACAGCAGTTCATCCTCGACTCGAGAACGTCATTGACGAAAGCTCCTCAACATGCGCCGCGACGGGTTGATGTTGTCCGCTCAGGCAGGTCGGAAACTCCCTAGGTTGAATGTGCTTGTACGTACCTAAGTAGAAGCAAGAGCGGAAGTATGTAGCAGCGCTAAAAAGACGCCAGTGATGATATGCATTTAGGAAGTCCTATTCAACTAAGGGACATTAGATACCACAGCGGATCAGAAATATTCATCTACACGTATGCCATAGCGATAGGCCCACTTCCAAGTTGGTCACCCAAAAATAAATCCGGGGTAGGATAGCATCTCTTGCTGAAATCGTCGGCCTATCGCGCATTATACCTATTATTCAACCTCCAACCCAAACCTTACCGAGAAGTGTACCGGCACGCTACCTAGCTAGCCTCTCAGCGCCCAAATACCAATTCTTGCTGGCTTCGGCTGCATATTACATTCGTTCCCATAGATTCCGCTCATTCGCATCCCAAACAGTTCGGCGCCGCCACTGTCCAATCCCTGAAGCGGAAGCAGAAACAGAAGCAGAAGTGGAAGAAGAGAAGGCGAGGCAGAAGCCAAGATGTGGTCATTCGGCACAACCATGACGATGCCAAAAGACAGCGAGTCGGCCTCGGCCTCAAAAAGCCCTCCACAGCCACCCTCTCGGACCTCTCAACTCGATCCGATATCTCAGACAGCCATTGCCCCAGCGCCCGCTTCCGCCTCACCATCATTACTAGACACTCGCCCGTCTGTCCTGTCGCAACGGTCCCTGAAGCAATTGGGATTGTTTTTCGCCGGCGCCGGATTTCTCTCGCTTGCCACTTTAATCACGAGGCGATCCGTGGCTAGGAAAACCATGGCTACAGTGCCCAAGTTCTACACGCAGAGCAACCGTCCAGTCAGTACTCTTGGCTCGGATAGCTCGCTTATTGCCCTCGAAGCCCTCAATCTAGCAACACTCAATGTCTTGGGCTTTGCCATCATGATGACCGGCGGCGTTTCGTGGGCCTTCGACATTTCGAGCATCGACGACTTGAGGAGCATGGCCCGGAAACACATCGGCCCTTCTGGGGGGAGGACCGACGAAGAGGCGGAGCGCGAGGTCGAAGAATGGGTCGCCAAGGTTTTGCTGCGGAAAGAAAAGCAACAAGAGGCAGCGGCCGATCCCACAACAACACCAGCCTGGCCATCGCCCAATGGAGAGGAGAAGAGGGACTAGACCAAATTACCCCAGGAAAAAGAGAAACATGTCTCGTGCTGTAGGATGCCCGGGCGGGAACCCGGGGGTTTCCAGGATAACCTGCGATCGTCTTCATCTGGAGACCCAGGTTGTGCTATGTGGCGTACCGTATGCGTAGCTACGCCGCTCCCTTGCCGTTCAACCCGGGTTTTCCCACCTAGAATTGTCAATGTGGTGTTCCTGGAAACTCGGCGTCACTGCTACAGCTCACATGCATAGGCGGTGAACCTGAGCCATGACGGCCTAATCCTGTGCCCTGCATTGTGAATGCATCCCCGTAAGCTAACACAGGCAGAGGGGTCGTGTCTGTAACATTTCCGGTCACCACTAAGCTTATACTGTACACTGCATTTGAGACCAATAGAAAGCTGATCCGGTTTCCATCACCCTGGTTACTGGACAAGCGGAAGGGAACCACCCGTTATACAATCACGCCCGGGGCCGGCTCATCTGCCCTAGGCATTTTGCTCTTGACGGGCAACATCTTAACTCCCATACCCATCTCTGTCCTTGTCTACTACTGATACGTGATCATATATGCACCAGTTCTTCCCACATGTGATCTATAAAGCCTGCCATCAACGCTCATTGTTTGCTCTCCTGCTGTGCCCCACCAAGGGGAATGAGATCTTGAACTATCACAAGACCCTCTAAGCTTCTTCTCGTCTTTATAAATCGATACAATCTCGCTAGATGTAAGTGGTATAAAAGCCAAACAGTTTCTGTATGTCAAACCTCATCACCGAGAGCGAAACACACACTTCAATATCTTACATTCAACGATCCATTTAACTCACACTCACTGGGCGACTAGTGGTCTTTCAGAATGAGTAGCCATGGCGCGAGACCCTCTGTTTTGGGTGCTCGTACGAAACTACCGCTTATTGGCCACGAACTCGCTTGTCCAGTCTCCCCATGTTGACTTGAAAGCACATGGTCCCCCAGTCATAGTTCGGGAAATCAGTGGAGAATACATGGAAGAGCCTCATGCCGTTGATGACATAACCCTGCTCGGGGACGATATCAATAAGAAACACTACCGCCATGCTGCGCATGGTGTTTGTATTTCGCAACGATTACATGTAGGCAATTTTCCTGTATGGGTCTGCTTGAAACGGAATCTGCACTGCCAGGAATATCACCTTTGTGTTCTCAACCTTTATAGTTTCAAGTTTTTGGTGGTGCCGGTTTCGAGCATCTGCTGGGTCCCCAGTCATGAGGCGACAAACGGAGAGCTGTACACGGTCATCGGTAGTCCTGGGAGACATGGCTACAAAGAGACGCGTCTGCCAACGATCAAGCAGAAATTAGGCTACCCTGAACAGGCCATATATGCTGTTCCTCCCTCCAGCTTACCAGGACTGACAAAACTAGAGCCACGACGCCAGCAAGAGCTTTTCAGTCGGCAATATATGAATATCGAACAGGGATACAGGATATGTTCTAAACTGACCCAGCCCAATCTACATGAGCGAAAACAACGACGACGACCCTACTCAGCCTCCTCACCGGAACTGCCCGACTTCTGTCGCGATGGTTATCTTGCCAGCGATGAAGAGAGCACTAGCCATCTCGTTCAAGCACCCTTATATGAGAACCGGGACCCAGTTCCTGAGGTAAGCTGTCCTGTTTCATAACTGATGTGATGATGAATCTCACACTTGTATCTTCCGCAGGGTTCGTGTCGTTGCCCTTGTCCCCATTCGGATCTCGGTCCAACCTGCTCCAACCCGTACCCATTGCACAGGCATGTCACAGATTCTCAGTGCGATCTCGGCTCGAGTCATCAAACCCACTGCATTTTTGGGGATCACCGGCCAGAGCATTGTGTGATCAGTGATCCGAGATATTGTCATGAGCACTGTGTCGTTGGCGGTATTCGTTTCTCGATTGATGGTCCTACGATGGTCAATATCGAGCACTATGCGGCTGGTTCCAAACCCGACATGAACAACATCGCTGCATCCGAAACAGAGACAGAATCGGGCAGTGAAGTCGGATTCAAATCTCTCCCGGATGAGCTCGAGCGCCTCACCGGCCAATCCTGTTTCCGTGACAGCGACAGGGTACTCAAGGATCGAGACCAGCAGACGTGGGGCACTCCCGCCACGCCGACGTCCTCGTTAGAATCGAGGCAGACCAGTCCCATTGGAGACTTTCTTCTCGCCACGCCCGAGGATCTAGAAGGACTAGATAGTCTCCCAGACCCTGCCCTCAATATCGTCACGATTCAGGGAACAGTAGTCCTCGATTACGATGCCCTGATCACCACCCCCGAACCGCCAGAAATTCCCAGATGAGTGCACAGCGAAGGAGATGAGGACCTGGGGATGTCTATTACTCTGCAACCAGCACCCTGCCCATTCCGCAATACCACTGCCTCGCCACCACGATCAGAACGAGCATTTATCTGAAAAGATTGTTATGGTGGATGAATACATGGAATCACACTATTCCGAAAACACGTGGGTAATACTACACAATAACGGCTACGTTTGGTAGAGGATTGAATATATTCAATGAGAAAACCTCAACATTAACGTATTATCTGATAAATTATCATTTATAACTCAGTTGGCAAAAGGGACTTATCATGCCAAAACCACATCAGAATGTTCATGCACTTATGTACCTACGCTACGTAATGAAAAGTAATTTGAGAAGAACACGCGACAATGGCAAACCGTCCAGACACCCGACAACCCGACCTCTGCTGGCTAGGAGGGAGGGTATATGAGCCACATTTGCACTATTTCACACAGCAAAATCTATTCACGACTCGCCTTTCCCTTTTTCTATGTGCTCGACAAACCCAAGTATTAGTCGAGGTAACCAAGATCGACTGCTAATTGTTAGGTAAGCGAGGTAGTCAGCCGTGACCCAAGACACGCAGGTATAAGTCATCTTGCAACAACGCTTCACGGCACTTGCTATTTCGCCACGCTGAACAACACAAGGTAGGTACACATAGAGTAGGGCATCTATCAAACAATGCTTAGCCCCAAGCCCGAAACCCTATAACCTGAAACCGCTCAAAGTAAAGACAATGAAAAATAAATAGCGCCCCAAACCCCAGGATTTTCATCTATGATTTTAGCTACTTTTGTTTTAATTGAGTGGGTTCAATCAGGAAGCCGTCTCCTTTTCGCTTTCGCCGCTGCCGGCACCGGTGCGAGCCCGCAGGCGGTCCTCAAGCGCTGCCCCGTCTCCTTCGAAGCTGCCCCTACGGCCCCAATTCTGAGGCTGCCGGTTGAGAAACGCGCCCACGGCGCCGAGGTATCCCTCGTGGCGCAGGAAGTATGCTTGTTTTGTGCCTTTACTCCAGAACCGGATGGCATAGCTTAATGTATTCATAGTCTGCGGATGGCCGCGGATAAACGACCCGCCAAAATATATATGCGATAGGCCGTGGATATGGGAATGCAGGTAAGCTATTTGCCCGATGTTATTACTAATCGCGTAGAGTAACGAGCGTGAGATGTCGGAGGCAGAAAACCGGGACGACGGGTCGGCTTTAGTCCTCGATTGCGATGGGGGCGTAGCAGTACTCGAAGCCCCCTGTGGTTGCTGCTGGTCGGTCTGATCACTGTGATTTGTAGAATTGCCATGGTCTTCATCTTCGTTCTCGCCTTCTCGCCTCATCCTAAAAACTTTTCCGAAGGAGCTCGCGATGGCAGTGCTCTTGAGCCCAATCTTATTGTAGTCAGTGCCATAAATGTCTCCCACCAGCATGTCGACTTTGGCATTGTCGCCTTGGGCGGCCATGTCGAGCATATCGTCGAAACTATGGGCCGAGGTGAGGAGAGATAGTAGACCCCATAATGTGCCACCGCCGAGTGACGTGCCCCCTACACGTTCATAATTCCTCGGACCGGACACTTTCAATATGCTGACACCAGACCCAATGTTGACGAGCAAATAGGGGTATATGTTAGCATCAGGCTCTACGAATTGCATGGGTTCGGCCTCTGAATAGGTAAAGACCTCGCGGGGTATCTCGGTAATGAAAAAGTCGAGACCTGTCGCGCTCATCTTGTCAGCATTCCCTCTCCGTCAGGCAAAAAGAATGCTTGGCTGTACGGTGGACCTCACCTATTATCAGACAAGCCATCTCATCTTCGCGCAGTACATCAACGCCCAGGGCTTTTTTTATTTTGTCATGGTATTTAAAGGCACCGCCTCCGGTGGTCATTATACAGAGGTCTTTGGGCTTGGAGCCATTGAGAGCTAGTTGGTTGTCTTTGAGGTGTCGCATGAACTCGATGCAATCATCAATGCGATCGGTCTCGAAGGAATGGAAATTAAGCCTTCCGCCGGGCTCGGTCGAATGCGCTTCACGAGAAAAGTAGACGAGCTTGGCCAGAGAGCCACCGATCTACGATGGTGTTTTCCATGTCAGCGCTGGTTCCCGTGTGTGGATTGTTATTCTGCATCGGTCATCTGCCCCCGATAAGGCGCAGCGTGGCGCAACACTTCAACACTTACATCGACGGCTATATGGCTGACGACGGCAGTGTGGTTAGGTAACCTGATATCCTTGCCCTCGTGGTAGCTCCCATTGGCAGTGGTGTAGCCATTGGCGGGCGTGGCGGGCTGGTCGGTGCCGTCGACAATGAAGGCGCCCTTGACGTTGATGCGCACGGAGCCGGGATGCGATATAGTGCTGTCGATCTCGGCGGTGCTAGTCATGGCGCGCGGTCGGGGCGGTCCGGCGTGATGCTCGGCGTCATCGCCAGCTGCGATAGCTGTGTCGGCATGGGCGCGGGCGTGAGCGCCGGCATGATCATGGGACATGGCACTGGCTGATCGACGACGACGACGACTGCTCGCGCCGCTTCTGAGGCACAATTGCTATTCAATTCCGGGTTCTTCTAATCATAGGAGAAGGACAGGATCGGATGCGATAGCTGGCTGTGGTAGTGGTGGTAACTGGGCGCGGGTGAGCGGAGGATTGAGTAAGTGGATGGACACATGCAAAGACGGCGCAGGAGCCGGAATCGTGGTGGATTTTCAAGGCGGCATGAAGGTGACGCTATTTAATGATGAGGTGAGAAACGAGCGGAATCAGTCTGACATGTTGTTCGGTATTGTATTAATAGACGACAAGGACTAAGTCTGGGTGCAATTGCTAGGTTAAGTAGGTTAATTACCTACCTAGGCAGGCATGAAGAATGAAGAATGAAGATGAGTAAGAAGGGGGTCGCTACCCCTCGGTCGGAGATGCAAGGGTCTGGTAAGGTGAACTGACCGAATAGCTAAGGCTGCCGAGGGGTTTGACTGCTCTGCTCTGGTGCTGTAGTAAGGGTAGGCGCGGGGATCTTCAGCGTGTTACCGTGTTACAATGGTCACAGCTAGTGCCCACTTTATTGTTCCCTACATGTAAGCTGTCGTCGTATTCGGGACAGGCTTGAACTCTTCGGCTCGCTCATGATTGATAGGACTGGGTATTACTTATCACATCAATGACTCGGAAAGGACGGGCTGTTGAACCATTTTAAGGATGATGACACTTAAAAAAAAAAGGCCCTTTTCACAACCTTTAAGTGTCGATTTTGAACAGAGCGACCATCTGGCCTGTATGAAGCAGACTCTAAGCCGACCTACGCTTCTACGTTTTATAGCCCCTTTAGCCGTACTCCTGACCGATTAGCACTGCCCTCACACAGACACGGATTGTGGTCCAAAGTAACGGTAGCACCAATCTATAATTCCTCCGTAAGCCTTTTTTCTGTCTAATCACGCTCTTGCAACTCAAGTTTCGTTGCGTATCAGCTGATCTCATAGTTTGTTTGGTGACCCCTATTCGGACCAATTATACACTCCAAAGATCTAGCTATTGAACTATTAAACAAGCACAACCTGTCGCTTTGGTTTCACGCGCCAGCTATCCGGAAGGTTCAATTCGGCAAGTCCACATCTACGAAAGACGCCTCCCTCTCCATCAGTCGCGATAATGGCAAAAGAAGCCCCATGTGTCGCGCGACCCAGTACGAGGAACGCGCACTTCCCTACAGCTTCGAAGCTCAGATGTTGACTTGAGGTAGATGAGAATGGTAAGACATCCGGCCAGCCTTCGGTCAATACGCCTGAACCGAAGCCGTCAACGCGGCCATAGACCCCTTCAGCCTCGAGGACGCAACACGTCACTATCAATCGAGTGTGAGAGGCGTCGGTATTATCCCACTCCACAAATGCCTCCGGCTTGTCTAGGAATACGGTAGCCTCTAGATCAACTGGGCTTGTGATTGACATCCACGACCATGTGGGCACATTGGGCAACACGACGGTTGCCCCTTGCACTGGATCTGCCTTCCACAATAGGCAAACAACTGGATCGGATTTCCACACTCCAAAGTGGCACTCATCGCTGAGCGCTTCGGAGAGGAAGTCGATGATTCCGCTAATGGCGTAGGGTCTATCCTCGGGAATGCTGAGGTCACGAAGAGTATATTGCTCCACAATCTCTTTCCAAAGAGAATCCAAGCTGCCAGCTTTGGCATCAGTTATCAGCCCGCTTGTGTAATTCTGGATGCTCCCAGGAGTATCAAGTAATTGTCGGGAATTGCCAGCCGACAGCCCGTATTCGATACAGCTAAAAGATCTGTGTATCACGTTTTTAGTCCGGCATCGAACAAACGGCTCGAGGTCTCCGAACACGAGCAGTCGTGGTGGTAACAAAGCTTCTTGAAATGCCCATCCACGCTTATTCAAAGGAAAATGATGTGATCTGTGTGCGTGTACCGGCACAACTGTGATGCTGCTGGGTCCATCCGAAACCCCAGAATCCTCAGAATCCAAAGCAAAAGGTACATCGCAAGCAGTGTACTTGGCGTTGAAGGAAGACCGGTTGCACAGAAAGCTCTCGTGCACTGAGCTGGATGTAGCTGCAGCAATGGTGACGAATGAATTATGGTAGATTGCACTCATTCGACCAATCTCTCGCCTCTTATCGTCTTCGTCATCCTGAACGATGCACAATGCGTCTACCCAAAGGTATTCAAGCTCTAAAGAAGAGGCTATTTCGACTGCATCATTCAGGCTCTTTGGCAGAGCTCGCCTCTCTATAGGTTTCTGTAGGAAATTGTGGATAGTGCTTTTGGTTAGTTGTAAGCTAACCGCAGGGGTCCCGGGCCGGGAGGTCGCGGGCCACCCTAAAATTTATAGGGTTTATTTTTTAAAACCCCTGTTATAAAATGGATATACTACCTAAATAAGCCTAGTTTTTTCATATAGCTTAAGGATTAGCTATATTTAACTATAAAAAAAAAGGTAAACTTATATATATTTTTTATAATTAATTATATAATTTTAAGTACGGAATTAAAGAATTAAGAATTAAAAGGTTTGAAAATTAATATAAAAGTGGAGAAAATAGCTAAAAATGGCTAGCCTGGTCATTAGCGTATGTTTTATATATAATCATAAGAAAAAAAATTAAAAAAAATTATAAATACTTTTTTTGATTTATTATAATTATTTATCTTTTTTTTAAAGTCGAATTTTTAATACCTTAACATTTTTCTATATTAATTCTTTAATAATTTGTTAACTGTGTAAAAATATTTTTTTAACTACATACTTTAGCGGCTATTTAAAAAAGGAAAAAGCGGGGTATTTAAGTCTAGCTAAAAAAAATAATATATTTAAATATTAAAATATTTAATTTTAATTTTTTATTTTTTATTATTATTTTATTGAATTTATTATATTTTTTTAAAGTTAAAATTTAATCTTTTTTTTAAAGATTTTTCCTTACTAAATTTGCACAGTTATTTCACTGTATAAAATCGTATATAAATTTTATTAAAAAAAAAGTTAAAAATTTAACTTTATATTTAAATAACAAAATAAATAAAATATATATAAAAGTTTTTTCTTTAAATTTAATTTAATTTTAATAAAAATATTTAAATAAAAATATAAAAAAATATAGTCCCCACTTATTTCCTTTATATAATTAGCCTTAAAGTTGTTAAATTTTTTTAAGATTTATACTGTGTTAATAATTTCCCTTATAAAATATATATAAAATTATTAATAACTTAATATTTAAATATTATTAATAAATATAATTAATTATAATAACGTTATATATAAATTAATATCGCATATAAGTCGATGTTGCACTTTTTAATATTTTTTATGCGCTAACTTAAATAACTCGACTATAATATTTATAAATTAATTAAATTAATTGGAATTTTTTTTATTAAATATTTTTATTTTTACTTAATAAGTTCGTATATTATATCCGGGCTTACCGTAAATATTATAGCGTTGCCGATTTATTTATATTTTTTTTGCTAAACGATTATTTTCGGTTTTATTATTTAATTTAACTATTTTATTATTTTTAAATTTTTATAAAACTTGGGCGTCGGCTATAATAAAAGGTTTTTTATTTTATAATTATTTGTTTTTTATTTTACGACGTTTGTTTAAAATATAGTTAGTCTTATAAAGCGCTTTATTTTTTTAACGTAAAAAAATATTTTTATATATTAATTTTTACGTAACTTTTATAATTAAGTTGATAAAATTTAAAATTTTAATTAGCAAGCTTATAAAATAATTTTTAATTTTAGTTTTAATAAAAAATAATTGCCGTTTAATTTTTAATATAATAGTAAGCGTTTTTAAAACTTAAGATTAAAATAATAATTTAAGGCTTAAAAAAAATAATTTTTTTATTTCGCGAATATTTAATGTAGATATAATTTTATTTATATTTAAAAGTATAATTTTAGCTGTTTTAAAACTTAATTAAATATTTTATTTAAAAAATATATACGAAAATATATATATAAAGCCTGCGAAAAAGTTTTATTTTTTAATATAAGTTTAATAATATTATATTAAACTTTTAATATATTTATTATAACGCTGTTTTAAAACGCTAAAAAAAATTAAATTAAAAAGCTAAAGCTTATACGATAAATAAATAAATATATAAAGCGTAATAATATTATTAACGATATAATAATTTTTAAATTATATTAAATAATAGTTTTTATAATTATTTAAAATTAAAAAACGATAATTATTTTTAGTTCGGCTTTAAATATAATTATTAAAATATTTTGCTTAACTAACGTTTATATTATTATTAGTTTAGCTGTTATTTAAAAAATTTATAATTTAGTCCGGCAGTAAAATAATATCGCGATATTAAAATATAAAATAAATTTTACCCAAAAAAATAATATATAGCGGTACTGTTTAATTTTAAAAATTAATAGCTTAATTTATAATAATTTATTTTTTATTTTTAAGCTTAGCTTGTTTAAAGTGCTTACGTTTTTTAAAGCTTATAATAATTATTTTAATAATTATTTTATTTATTATAAACTTTATTTTATTAAAATTATAAATATTTTTAATTTATATACTGAATTTATTGATTATATTTTTTAAAAGTTTAAATTATTTGCGATAATTTGCAGAATTTTTGTTAAAAGCTTGCTAATAATTGATTTAACGGTTATAACGCGTTTAAAGGTTAAATTATTATTGTATAAAGTTTAAAATTTAATTAACGTTAACTTTTAACGCGTTGCGTTCGCGTCAGAAAATATTAGCTATTTTTTAAATATAACGAAGCCGAGGCAGAAATATTTGCGCATTTAGCTTAAAAATACGTTTAGCAATAATTTTCTTTTTTAATATTATTAAATTTTGTTTTATAATATTTATAATAAAAATAAGCGCGTTATTGTCGATTTTTTGTTTTAATATACGATTATAAATATTATAAGTACGAGCAAACTTGCGCAAAAAAAATTTAAGGTCGCGTTTTTTAGCTTAAATCGCTAGCTGCAAATTAATTTTTTTAAAATATTAAACTATTATATTATTATAAAATAATAAATAGCTAAAATAAAAAGATAAAAAGTTGGTAAAAAGTGCGACATCGACTTATATACGATATTAACTTATATATAACGTTAAATTAAAAATATTATTAATTAATTTTTTATATTTTCTTTTATAAATATTTATTTATAATATACGCTAATAATTAAGCTAGCTATTTTTAGCTATTTTCTCCACTTTTATATTAATTTTCAAACTTTAAAATTTTTAATTTTTAAATTTCGCACTTAAAAATATATTACTAATTATAAAAAATATATATAACTTTACTTTTTTTCTATAGTTTAATATAGCTAATTCTTAAGCTATATTAAAAAACTAGGCTAATTTAGGTTATTTATCCACCTTATAACAAGGGTTTTAAAAAATAAACCCCATAAATTTTAGGGTGGCCCGCGACCTCCCGGCCCGGGACCCCTGCGGTTAGCTTAACGGCTGTGGTCCTCCCCAGCAATAACTTAGGGCGGCGTATTCTGCGGTATGACCTTCCATGGTACTCACCAACTGCAAATGCAAGTTGTTTTCTCTGTCTTTCCTAATATAGAGAAGCCGGGTCGGTAGCATCTTTGGTCGAGTTTGTTTACAGCGGGGATGAGATGTAAGACACAGCTGAAGCATAGCTTTGATATCCGCCACCCACTGATCTGTTAGACCATCCCATGCGACGTGACGATAGTTGGTGTACTTTGCAAGTGGGCTAGCTAATACCTACGGTTAGCTGGAGGTGCAGCCGTCTTTTACAGAAACTCAAGTCAACATTGGTAGAGTCTCAGTATGAACTTTACATTTCGGGGCAACCAATCTTAGAGGACTCAACCCTTGCCATTTGAGCTGCCCTTTCTCTGTCTCTACGCTAACAAGTACTCGATCGACTCCCTTGCTTTTCATTTGTTCTGGAGATACCGCATAGATCTCGAGGCTCGTGACCGTTGTATATGGGCCTATACAATATTGGTTCGTCGCAGGCCGGGATATGATTACCCAACACCGCCACAACCCCCCAGACTCCTTCGAATGTGCTGTTCGAGGTGATGAATAAAGCAGGTCTCGGAGGCAGCGTATTTTGTAGGCCTGGCTAGAAGCCCCGAGGAGGTCATCATTCCAAAGAAAGGAACAAAAGCGACAGTGGGAGCGGTCCTCAAAAGTACCCAACTGCGAGTGACGGAACTTGCCTACAGTTGCAAGTTGTTCGAAGCCTTTGGTCGAAAACAGAAATTTGCATTTCTGACATAAATCCATGCTAGTTGCAATTGGACGATGGTACTACAATAAGAATGCGAAAAATGAAAATATCGGCACAATGAGAGGCGTTGCAAGCCTCGTGGTTAAAGAGGGTTGATGGCTCGTTTGAGCCCCTGAGTGGAGTCGTTTCTAAATTTAATTCGACCTCGGACTTTACCGTCATCGGAGTAGATATAAGCAAGAAGTCGTTAGGTTTAAGCCTAGACAGCGCAATACTCTTATTCGCTTTTAACCCATCTCCTACCTCAGTCTAGAATTATGTCCTACAGATACTTGAAACCTAAACCAGATGGCCTTATAAGTGCCAGCACCCCTTTTCCTATTTGGCGCAGATACCCAGGTAGGTAAGTAATAGCATTCTCTACCACCCATAAGCGCATCCATCAACTGTGAGGCTATCTTCACGACCTTCCTCGCGACCTATTCCCGATCAGCTATTCAACATGAATACTACACTGCTGTCAGATACACTCCTAAGCTGGCCACCATGCCAGCTGGCGTTGGCTTCTTTCTACGCCCTACAAGATTTCTTGCTTTGACTCCTCTTGCCAATCGCCAAAACCCTCCAACACGCCGAAACATGGGCCCTCAGCGCCCTCGGCGCACAGACGCACACAATCCACCGCATGTTTCCGCCCGAGGACATCTCTAAGTACACGCGCGACGATGCACAGATTCTTGGCTTGGCTTTTCTCGCCGTCTTCATTCCCCTTCACCTTGGCGGCTATCTCGGGCTATATCCACTGAAGACCGAGGACCTCCGCGATTGCCCCCGGTTCGCGCGGGTACTAATTCGGAGCTATCACATTATCAAATACGTCTTTTCGTACCTGAGAATCCCGTACATCATCGTCCAGCTCCATACCGCCAACGACCAGTATGAAGTTGATGGAGACTTCTACATACATGGCTTGAGACATGTACCTCTTGCTATTCTTATAGCCATGTGATCCCATCTGTTGCCTCCCCAATCCCCCGGGACTCTAGGTACTGCGGAAGTTCACTTGGAAAGAGATTAAGATATCTTGAGGTCGGATGCGTGGTATGGAGCGATCTATGATATGTGTTTGTTAGGCGAAGGACAATTGATTAGCAAGAGTACGCGAGGCGGACGGCCGTGACAAGCGGCCACTCTTAGTAGTCGTCCGAGCAATAATCCAGAGACTCATGACACTACAGCATAGCTTTATGACTATATGATATCACAATAATCTATATATTGTCGTGTTGTGCTTGCTGATGAACATGGGAGCTATGAGTTGACTGCACCTTTACCTGCAACATCATTTTGCTGCAGCTGACGAGCACGACTCCATGAACTTGGGGAACGCTAACAGAAGGCACTGCTTTAGAGTAAGGAGAATTTGCCGTACGGAGTGTGTACACGACCCAGAAGCTTTACGCAATAGGTTATAGGATTGACGCATATATTTTGCTTCAACAAAGCTACTCAGTCCTCGCTTGATCTGAGGCTGTTAGGTTGTATTAAGCCCAAAAAGGGGAGAAATACCAGAGGTATATTCTTATGTTCACACGAGAGACCTCAGATCCTAAAAGCATACAAAATTGTCAAGTTGTACCCCGCCGCCCCTAAAGCCCTTCGAATGCATACTAGGTCGATAGTTACCAGACGAGGCCCAGGGCAAGTAGTTAAGACAGCCAGGCACTACTCGATATCGACTCGTGAGCTGCCAGCATCCATTTAGCACAACGTTCTGGTGTATTTGAGTGAGGCCTTCATCAGAGACGGCTATATTCAAGACAAATATATTCATCAGATGAATTCTGGCACCAGAGATGCAATTCCCTGGGGATTCCTAAAGCCTACTTCAAGAACACAATCGCCAAGTGGATGCCGCCTCTACGCGGTTTTACTTACAGATTGTTTCGTCATTCTCCTGAAAATCTTCAAGCTCATGTTTTATCAGAGACGCGTCCGCTGTGGCCTGCGTGCGACAAGAAGTCATCAAGAAGATCCAGAGATCAGGCTCGGAAAGATGATATTGAGTACCGCGCGCCCGGTCTCCTTATAAGAGTGTACTTTTATTGATCATAGAAGACTAAGGCTATCTTGGGTAGAATCAAGTAGTCTTACTATTCTGACAGAGTAGAAGGGTATTTAAGATTAAGTAAATCGTTTTAGTTTGACAAGAATGAATCGTAATATTCATTAATTACTATCCGTGACCTCCAACTATCAACATTTGAAGCCTGCCTACCGAATGCCTGGCTCACTATTTGTAACCTGCAAGTTAAAAAGGCACTGCATGCTTGCTTATATTGTCACATTTCATATTAATAACAAGGAAGGCTTACCTGTCTTTCCTGATATTCAGACTCTGCAGTTTATGTTTTCGTAGGCGTGCTAGGGCCATTACACCTTGCAAGGAAAACGACAAGGGGAACACTAAGGGCCTGCACAACGCTCTTCGTAGTAACAGGACTAAGGTGGCGGTTAATGCAGATATGGGACTGTGCATACAATATTTCACGGGAATCTATTCGGAGTGTGAACAAGGAGACAGAGGAATGGAAGAAATTGTCTACTGGCAATTTTGTGACGAAACTGGGGAGGGATAATAAGGTTCCAGGATGAATTGGAAGGACAGGTGGTTAGTATGATGTTCTTATGCATTGGTAGTCAACGGCCTCATATATAGTGTCACATGATGAATTCAATGTACATATAATACCCCATTTCGCCACTGTGAAATGCACACCTCCTTCGCCGATGAGTAGAAGGGTTCGTAGCGAGATCAACTACCCAGTGCTTGATTATCATTCTAGATAACTGTACAGACCAGGTCACTCATTTATAAGAAGTGGCCATATCAAGAAAGCCTCCTAAAACTCCAGGTATCAATAGCCCCCGCCCCATGTAGAGGTAGTATAACTAACATACCTATGTATTACCGATGGGCCGCCTAGCATGTGGGAAACATAGCGCGGTGAGTCCTGCGCCTCCTTTTGTTTGTCCTTTATCGCGTATCTCGTCAAGTACTACATAGTACTTAGCGATCCCCCTCTAAGTTGGGCTTTTCAGTCTTGCTCAAACGGAATCCTCAGATCATCTCAAGACCTTATGGTATTCTTGTCGCCATCTGAACATCCGATACAAATCCAACCTTTTCACTCGTTCCACTCCTGTGCGCATAGACGAAATGCCAGATAGTGTGCAAACTGGCACTCAAAATCGCGCCCAATGGTATCAAGCATGGAAATATTGATATTAGGCTGCCGATAACACCCATGTATGCCTCTCCAAATGTCAGGAATAGATAGAGGCCGACGCCCAACAGGGTAACGAGTATTGTTATCGTAGCTTGGTATGGATCGTTCTTTCTACTCCGATAGAGGACGAGACTCGACAGACAAAAGATATGAAATACAATCGTCACACGTTCTATCGGCGGTCTGGCATCCGGATCAAATTCCGTTAACTGCAGTGACTCCCAGATCTTGTTAGCCGCGAGCTGAACCAAATGGGTAGTATCATACTTACAATAATTCCATATCTGCCAGCCGACGACCATAATCTTTGGATGTTGTGGTCTATACTCCAGCCGGCGGACGATGTTATAAGAGGTCCAACAAAGAATGAGGAGGATAGCGATATAGACGCCGAAACTATGGATAATCGCATTCGATTCCTGATCCATGCTGAGAGGTCATTTCGCGAAGGTGGGACTGGCTGAGCTGGATCATCAGCATTCTGGCCGACACAACACGGGCAGCAGAGCTCCCTTTTTCTCAAATCGCTGCTGGCAGGTCTTCCAACAAAGTGTCGGCTTCCACTTTTCGAAGTTAGAATTGACTTCATGATGGACTTTGCTGTTCGTTCAATGCGTTTACCCTCGATGTGCTGTCCCGCTCTCATGAGTGGCTTCTTTCTCTTTCAAGTTGATTGCGGATAGAAATTCGGGGGGAAGCTAGTCAAAGGCGAGGAATACGGCTCTGCTACACGACAAGTAGAGGAAGCGGGGTAAGTTGAAAATTCTTATGCTTCATTGGATCGTTTCGTTGGTATGGCTTGCAAAGGCTTACGTCCGGGTTCCCCTCTAGCATCGCCATCACCACACCCGCAGCACAAAGTACGAAAAACGCTGAAGCATAACCCTCTGAACTTTTCTTTTCAGCCCTCAAAAGTCTCGAGGACATTATCGGCAGTCTAAGCGCTTCGGACGAGCAGATAATACTTTCCAACGCCGAATGTCAGTATATCACTCTAAAACCACGTCTCTTGCCAAAATCTGACAAACTACCAAATTCAGACGGCTGAAAACCACACATATTTCTGAACTTATAGCTCTTATCCGTTACCTCCGATCGAGAAGCTATCATGAACGGTCTCGACTGGTGCTACGAGTGAATTCAATCCGCCTTCGCGATGGCTTCACGAACACGCAAAACATCCAAGCTCTCCATCATAGTGAACTTTGTCGAGTCTCGGCCGAATACACCAATCATACAGACTACCGAACTGTCATTCATGATGCAAGAAACTCCAATCGCTACTTCGTTTATTGCCCATCTCCGCCAGGCAAGCAGAGTGTCGTGCCCTGTAGTAGGCTGTGGTGATGCATTCCCTGCAATTGATGATCGAATTGGCGATCATCTAACGTCAAAGCACCTTGAATATATAAAGGGCAAGGATCTCTACGGTCTTATCCGCGATGTCAAAAGACGGCGTGCGCCACTGGACCTCGGCAGTCTTGTCAAAAAGGATACTGAGCCGGCGGTCAGCACGGACGACGCGGTTATCAGTCCACGTAAGAAACGTTTTAAATATTCACTGACATCGATTCAGAAGTCACGGGCACAATCCACAAGCCCACCGAGACGTTCAAGGGCGAGGCCGCAGAGTGCTGCTTCCCCTGATCCCGATTTCTTGCGACGTGCGCCACAGCAGGGAAAGCTTTGGGATCCCGAACTAGACCGCAAGCCATCTTCATGCCTACCGGAGCACCCATCAATCGAACATCGCACAGAGCCTTCAGAAGAAGACATTGAGGTTCCGCGACGGATCAAACAGCCTGAGACTCACCCTATCAGTCAAGAACAGCTCGTTGCCGAAGTGAAGGGTATCTATGCCGGCCTTATGATGGTCGAATCGAAGTGCATTGAAGTTGATAATGCCCAGTCAGCGCAAGTTGACACGAAGTTAAATAACGAAAAATTGCAAGCCTTGATAGCTTTGCACCGTGCCCTGTTACACGAGCAGCACGACTTCTTCTTAGCATCTCAACATCCATCAGCGAGCCAAGCTTTAAAACAGTTGACTTCGAAGTATGCTATGCCAGCACGACTGTGGCGGCATGGCATATATAACTTTCTCGAGGTATTACGGCATTGTCTGCCGGGATCTCTGGATCATATGTTACCATTTATTCATTTCATATACTCAATGATGGCTCTACTATATAAAACTGATACAGCTCCCGACACAGGGATCGAAGCTTTCGGAGATATTGGTCAATCAAGGTCGGTAATCAGCAGTCAACACCGCGTGGATTGGCTCGTACTAAGGACAGTTTAGGGCGTCAATAGAAGACCTTGAGCTTCGAGAGCAGGAGGTATGGGCTTCCGTGAGCCGCCATTTGTATGATAAAGTCATGGAGCAAGGACCGGAAGTCCGCCACTTGCATCATCACTCGTCACTGTCAAAAAGAACAGCTACTCGCCTATGCCCGTTCTCTCATTGGATATATTGTCTTTACACACCCGTTCAATCCGGGGGGCTTCATAACTCTCGCTCAAATGAGCTGTTGCCACCCGACTATTACCCTGGTGGCAACCCCAGGAAGGCATCAACGCTCGAGATCCGCGTCGACATACCCCTCAACGAACTCTGGTCCAATTATCACAACGTCATTCAGTCTTCATTAGACCTTACGGCGAACTGTTATTTGAAAAGCGCGATTTCAAGATGGATGAGACAGACCGAGCGAACATTGAAATATTATATTTGGCTTTTGGTCCCTTCTCTCGCATGTCCTGCTCTTGCGTCTGTCCCTAACAATCTCCCACATTCCGCCCTGGGCTCCGGGCAACTGGAACAGCCCAAAGGTGCAAGTGACGATAGTGCCCTTGTCTGGTTCTGGTACCCAACAGTCATTGTGGGTATACTTGTGGGTGAATTTGCTGCCGTACACATTTTGGACGAGCCACTACTGCTGCATGGTGTGTCGATGGGCATATCAGCTGGAGCATTTTTGTTGATGGCTTTCAATCAGCATGAGATTCCATTCCACGTCCAATTCAGGTAAGAATTTCTTTCTCGGGGCTACTACTCTACCATGCCTTTTGAAACGCTGTTAATAATGTCGTAGTACGTGGGGTATGTGCGCGATTCTCACCATCGCTTGGACACGTCACGATACACTCAACCTGCGTCCTGAGATGAGGCGACTGTAAGAGACCTTCTGCCAGAAACCATGCAATCATGGCTAACATCTCCAGTGCCGTGTTTGCCGTGATAGTTGTCGCTTTTCTTCTAGATAGTGCAATTAGCGGCGCCTTTGCTTCCGCGGGCAACTCGGTGTTTGCAACCAGCGACTCCCCATCAACAGCTTTCATATTCACCACGTTTTTGCTGCCTTGCATGGCCATGTCTGCATTCCTATGTAGTGGAATGCGGGCTATATATCGTCAGGTTGTTCAGCACTTGGCTGGCGTAGATACTATGCACGTTTAAACGGGCGAAGCACCACGAACACGCATACGTCGATCTACCGGATATGCTCTCGGCCCTCTGATTCTTTAATTGATCGAGAGACATTCATAGTGGTGTGGTCTAGTGTATTTCGCGGGTTATTTAACTTATATGTACAGTCGGTCCTTTTCAGGTATACTGTTCAATGGCCCAGTAGGGGTTGGACGTATAACATAGCTCTCCGGGAGAAACATCATGGCCAGTAACGGCCAATGTTTGTTGACGTTTTCCATTAGTCCGTGCCGTGTCTAAATGTGTCAGAATAGACGCGAAGTGTATCTGTTCATGTATATTGGACCTTTGCTGTTGCCGGAAATAGCTGGGTGGCATTGACTGACTGTGTGCCTATGATCGTAACCCCTTTTGCAAATGGGTCGTCACCGTATGATATGAGATTATCTCTATGTTCTTCAGGCGATCCCTCAACACCCAGAGTTAGCAACACACTGCCAAAGTTACATTGAGCTGGAGTTACAGGGTTGGCTAGTATCTCGCGCAAAACGGTACCGTCGGAGCGCGGGTGGTGACATCGGCATATATTTAAGAACTCGCGGATCTCGTATGGAACTTATGGTTTTCCTCTGCAACATGTGGCCCTGGTGTCCTAGTCTGGACGATCGCGTCCATTTCAAGCCCAAAGACCCGCAGCTTTATTTGCACAAGTCCTGATGACTTCATTCCAAGTCCTGCGGCGGGGCTGAAGAGAAGTGCCCTGAATAATTAACTGTTAGGTCGACGTGCATCGTGCATGATAACGCCGCTTACTGCGCCTTCGTGTCTATCTCCCGTTGTAAGGCGCAAAATGAATCACAGGGTGTTAGTATGTCACATGGTAAGGCAGATTAACAGTTCAAGAGAGAACTATTTCACCCTCTTACGTGTTGCCTTCACCGTTTACTCTGTCTTTACATTCATTTAACGCATCGCAACGCGCTGATTTCTAAACGGCACACGTACTCACCAGTCCACGTCATAACCGCTTTTAATCTCAAGAGCAAAAAAAAAAAAGAGAATGCGCCACATTACATTTCGCGATGCCACGGCCATCGTGCAACTTATCTTCTTTATGATATACCTAGGGGCTGGCGTCTTTCTTTGCTATCAGCACGGCTGGCGCCGAAGCGGTGGCTGGTTTATCATCGTGGTCTTCAGTTTCCTGCGAATTATCGGAGCTTTATTTCAGATTGTCGCTATCTCCTACCCGACGCGGTCTGTATACACTGGAGTTCTTGTCATCGAGAGCATCGGCATTGCGCCACTAATAGGTATTAGCGCTGGCATGTTGGCTAGACTGTAAGTTGATTTCACTACCCTTGAAAAGGGTATTGTCTGACACTGAAACCTATTGAACAGTAACAAGTACTTGTATAGACCGATTCGCAGAGTCGTCTTCAGTCTGAGACTCGCAACCGGCTTGGCTGGTATTGTCGTCGCCTCGGTCAGCGCGTCAGTTCCAACACCTCTGAACTCGCCCTCACCATTTGTCGCCAACCACCTCACCAAAGCAGCCAGTGTAATCTTCGCAGCTGAATTCATCATCACAGAATTGATGCTTCTCGCTATAATAATACACCACACACCGATCCCACGAGTTGGGATGTGCTTGCTTTATTCTGTAGCCGCCTGCTCGCCGTTCGTGGCTGCCCGAATCATCTACGGGCTCCTGTTCGCTTTTTCGAGCGATTCGAGATTCAATATATTAGTTGGAAGCACGCTTATCTATTTCTTTCTCTCGGTGCTACCTCAAATCATCGCTGTAGGCATCAGCATCATCGCCGGTTTTCACCTTCCCAACACGCCGAAGCTTTGGGCTCCCAGAAGGATGAATGAATCTATGACACTTAAGCTCTTTCTCTTCAAACTTCCCTTTATCATTGGAATTTTACCTCTTTTGCTATATTCTATCATCTCAATAATGATCTTCGAACTACCTATTGCGTAGTGGCGATAGAATATAGTATCTATTTATACGGTGTGCACGCAGAGAAAGAAAGACAAGGTTCCAACAACCATCTCATTCACTTGAACACATACCGAAATGACCCTATACATTCAGTGCCTAACGAAGCTCAAGCCCTCAAGAAAGTTTGATAATCAATACAAAATTTATCTTAGCTAAAGGGGCCAGTAACCTGCGTGTATTCTACCTGCTCCTTTTCCTTCACGAATCGCGATGCCTGTCGTCCCTTACAATCTCGAAATCTCACTCAGCAATGAAGTGGTGTAGGTGATCTGAGTGTGACTTAGTCAGCTAGGGGAAATTGGCTTGGCTAGCAGGGATGGTATAAAAAGGGGTCATAGGCAGTCAATCTCAGAGAAAAAGGAAGGCAAGGTAGCGAATCTTTTCACGAAAATTATCAATACAGCGTTTTATTTCATGATGATCACCGAGATCCCCATCATTAATAAGGGAATGCAAAGAGAGTGAAGGGTTCAGGAAGTGTAGAGTAATCTATCTCCTGACCGTCGACCCCCTAAAGAATGGGACTATCCCCATGGGGATCACTTCAGCAATCAAGTGGCTATACTTCCTTTGCCCAACCTCTCTCTATTTCTTACCTACATCGCTCTAATACTGTCGCGCTTCCCGGAGATCACAAGATGCTCTGATGCGTAGAGCACCAGTATCTAACTCAACAGAAATGCTTGCGAATGCTACACATACCTCTCGCACTATTCGGTGTGGTAGCTATCCCTTTATTGATTTCACCTAGGGTACATCATGATGTCAATACCTTCTTATGTTAGCACGGGCACATGAGCTTGAGAGAGCGGGCGGGATCTCTCCATCATGCTGGTCGATCAGATGTCACAATAGTAATTACAATGAGTTACACTGTTTATTTTTCGTATAAATGATATGGGGTACCTGATGCTATGATTGGCTATTTAAGTTCCCTGCCACTTTCTACACAACCTAAGATATAAACTTACTGAGTTATATGACTCCAAGCCTGAACAAACGAGACATCCTGAAGATAAGTAATCCTCCTGTTGTAGCCTTCACAATATAGTGCACAAAAAACCTTCACATAGACACCATGGTCTCTAGAAGAAATTCCCAGCTGGGACAGCAACGAAGATCGCAGTGAGGACGCCCGCCCCCAACAGCGCCAACAGCATCGATTGAAGGAAAATCGTGTCCTGAATCTGGCGTAATGCAGGCTCCTGAATCCAAACTTCGCGGTCAAAGACCCTGCGCACGTAGAAGCGCCTCTGATACTTAACGACCCAAGGCTCATCCTCGTAGCTATTGCTCGAGCCAAATGAGTCGAAGCTCTGTTTACCGTCACATAGCTCGTCGATGCTCGTGGCGTTGTCGTCGACGAACAGCTCCCATGGCCGCACATGTCGATGGTGCAGCCCGTGAAGCACCACACACATGCCCTTGGCGGCCGTGATAAGTGTCGCGATGCCGAAGACCCAGAGGATCGCGAAGAGAGCGCGCCAGCCACGTCCGGCCTGGCTAAGCGTCAAGATGATGGATCCGGTTGTCGCGAGGAGGATAATTCCCACGCCTAGACCTCGAGCAAAGGTGACGCGTGCGGGGTTGCCGTTGCAGATGACCCAACGGATGAAGTTCGGGTGCGCTTGTCTTCGGAGGGTATTTTCGATGTTTTGAAATAGCGTGAAGAGGGCCGACGGATGGGTAGTGTAAGAGAGAGCCTGAACAACGGCCTTTTGCTCGCGAGCAGACAGGTTCAATTGTCTGGGCGAATCATCGACGATGTAGGTGGCGATGACCCTATTTATCTCGGATCGGAAAGGCTGTATCGTAACTAGCATAAAGTGTAAGTAACGAGATGCAGATGCCGAGTGACAGAGCGATACGACTTACAAGGTTGCTTAACCCCAGCCGCGAAAAAGGCATCTCCCGCCTGACTAAAAGAGCTCGTCGCCTGAGATCCGGACAATGACACACTATCTCCCGCCGAGGATCTTGGTGGAGTGGCGAATGGATCCCGGCTTTCCACAGGTATCTCGCGGATTTTTTCGAAGTCAGTCCCTTTGAATATTTCCATGGCTGTCGGAGGACCCTTCCTGACTTTGTCAGCCGCGTCCTTCTGGATCTTGGCCAGTGTGTCTTCCTCCATCTCCTGCGTCCATTCCTTAGATAATGTGGTCTCCGAAGGAGGGGCTGCCTTGAATCGCCTGACATAGTCACGATACCAGAGGTAAAACTGAAGATTCTCGGCGGAATGCTCGATGTAGATGAGGTAGTTCATGAAATCTCGGACAGTGCAAGGCTTTGTGTATAGTTAGCAGCTATGCAAGATATTCAACCGAATCTCATGCGGACTTACCGGACACGTTCCACCGTTAATGATGTTGTCAAACGTGAGTGCCTCTGGGATGCCTAGGGAAGCCCCAGAGTGACCGGATCTCAGAGAGCCATCGACCTTTTCATCCAACTGGGAACTACTATCGTTCCGTCTCCAGTCATTCTTATTGACATGACTGGGACGTCGATAGCTCAGTGGAAGTAGCCCCATATTAAAATTGATGGTAGGCTTGAGATTCGAAACTTTCAAGATGATAAGCAGATGGTACAACATGCGAGAAGCTTTGTGTGACTGAGGGATGGAAGTATCGAGAAGAACTCACAATCAAACCGAGTTGATGAAGAGATGTATGTTTCGGTAGTAGAAACACAAGGGTCAGAAGATCTCCAGCCAGGGGAGGCGATCCGAAATTCTGTCTAGGGATGGGTTTGCCGATCTGGGACGATCCCGTGTATCTGGGAAGGGAGACAACGTGTGCTAGGTATATACAAACGGAGTTTTGAAGGCGGGGCGGCTGTCAAGCAGGCCCGAATCCTGGAAAGCTTCATGACACGGAAAAGCGAGGCCGTCGATGCGCGATAGTGCTCAACGGCTTATATCTTAGTGAATCCTGCGCTCTAGCGCTATGCTCTAATTCAGCGCCAATCTATGTACTGATTCAGGTTGATGGTTGCACGCAAAATCAAAATCACCACGCAGCTGAGTGAGTTGCCAGAAGCAATTCTGATCAAGACATGGGCTGAAGTCTTAAATCGCGGCCTAAACTAGATAATGAGAGAGAGTGCCTTGCAGCCCCGTCACCTTCGTGTGAAGTCCCAACAGAGACATGAGGCTGCTTACGTATAAGACTTACGGAGTAAGTGATGGAACCCTAAAAGACACAGCAGACTCTAAGAAAACCTCTTGTCGTATTGCACCTCGGTATAACAGTCCCCACTGAGATGGCGGCGACGGAGGCTAACAACTAGTAGGAACTAACACAAAGTCTCCATCCAATGGCGTGCGGTAGACCTCCGTGCACTAGGGTGATCTGAATCAAGAGAGATGCTAGGGCGCCGATGGTCTACGAAGGAGAAAGATCCGGATGCCTGGATCGTGTCGGAACTAAGGGATATAAGAATCAAGGTGGTGCCGAGATGGGTATTAAGTAGCTTTCAGATCGGTTAGAAGTAGCCTACATCTCGGAAACCACGCCAGATTTAGGCAACTTGTGCGATCTCACTCCTGACAATACATTTGATACCAGTCTATCGGTTCGGGGCTTTTTGGGGTAACAGCTGAGATAAGCTGGACCCAATGAAGGGTGTTAAAAGGAGTGGAGACGAGTACTTGCGTAGTAGAATTTATAGTGTATTTTAGGATAATTAGAAGAGAAGAATCTACCTGTTAGAAACAAAGGAAAAAAAAGATATATATAAGTATAAAAGTAAAATATATCTAGCTCTTTTATTTTAATATTTTTATTTATTTTAAGCTTATATATTTAATATATTAACGGCGATATATAAAATTTATTTTATTTATAAAGTAAGTTAAAAAAAAATAAATTATATAAATAATATTTTAATAAAACAATAATTAAAAAAATTTTATATATATTTCGATTTTTTTTTTTTAATTTTTATATATAGGTTTTTTTATAAAAATTTATATTTTTTTATTAATTTTATATTATAAATATTATTATTATTAATATTTTTTTTTTTAGTTTTATTTAAAGTTTTTTAATATTAACTAAAAAATTTATAAAAACTTTAATAAAAAAAAAAAAAAAAATAAATATAAGCTAAAAAAAATAATAAATAATTATTTAATTAAAAAAATATAGTTTTTTATTTTAAAATTATTAAAACTTTAAAAAAATATAT